>JAQFZM010001333.1:0-19147 GCA_034695785.1 Galumna obvia | reverse complement strand
TCTCCCTCTCTCTTTCTCTCTTTCTCTTTCTCTCTTTCTCTCTTGCCTTGAGTGAAATTATTGATTAGCCCATAGTCTCAGTAAAAAGTTGTAAAATATAAACACTGAGAGCACTGGTATGTCTGTCTCGACAGGCATTGGATGGAAGGGAACACCTGCTCACCCATTACTGCACACAAACATCGCTGTCAGAGTGAGAGTGAAGAAGACATAGCATTACATCAATTGATTATAAGTTGTTCTCTGAAAACATACCGAAAAAAATAAGAGATGAGAAAAATAAAGGGAATAATAATAAGACATTCAATAAAATATCTCTACTCTTCTCTTCATTATATTCTTCAATGGCCTCAATAGCCAGGGTAGTGGTTAACCACCAGTATACTTGTCCTCATATAAATCACTATTATTATTGTTTAACTTAATAAATAGATAATTAAGTTTCGAAATAAACCTGGGAAAATTTCTTTTGACCAAATTTACAAATAACTATTATTTAAGCAAGTTGCTTTTATAAATATTAAAAATATATTTTAAAATTTGCTAGATTAGACTCAAAATTATTTATGATTTATCGAACATAACCAAACCATTAAGTTTTGCATGTTGAATTTTTTAGAACAAAACAATATTTAAAATAATTGATAAAGAACCAAGGGCAAACACTAATTTAAACAAAAACTCCTTGACTATCATTAAACAAAATGAGAGACAAGAGATTGAAGGCAACCCTAACCTAAAGACTCGAACCCGACATATGGCTTATCATTATTATTATTACGGCAATGGCTGTACCCATAATAGTAATCCCTGTGCTTTTGGAGAGCGTCTGAACCCATGCAGAGATCGAATGCGAATATTTTTCACTCAAATGTTTTCCTTTAATGGCTTTTTAGAACTCATTATTTTATATATATTTTTCTTATTTTTATAATAGTTTTTCTAAAATATGAGTTTATAGTATCGTAAATGTATTCCATAAGTTAATGTTTAGCCTTAACTTTTCATTGTATGCTATTATTAATTTAATAGCATGGTGAGTTCAGCACTTTTAAGACATGCTTTTCATCTTGGCTACTTTTTTCTTGAAAAAAAAGTTTTTAAATTATCACGATAATTTATATCATTGCTTGATATTATAGCTATGATTTAAACTAGCTTGTTTATTATGCACCAAATTTTTAGGCATTATTTTTATTTATCTTTGGAGAGAACTCTTAAATAGAGTGCGCACAGAATAGACACTAAAGCGTTTCAGTTAAGGAATAAATGTTGAGCTTATTTTTCGCTTTATTTTATTAAATCGCGTAAAATATGTATCAAAATATTTTTGATCGCATTTTATGGCAGAGAAGAGATTTTAACGGAAATCTTATTCAATATATAAACAAAAGAGTTGTAATGTTTAAGAGATTAACATTGAATTTGATTTTGAAGTTTAAAATATTTGACGCATTCTTTCAAAGATTATACTCGAAAACACTTATTAAAACTTTATTATTGATCTAGCTTAAAATTACTTATAGTACGTTTATTTGAACAAGTATTTTAATTTTTTATATCATATTATATGCATGAATTATTCTATGAATAATGTTGACCAAGATTATATTTATAAATTATATTTGCAAGAGAATTTAATAATTTATAATGGTAATTTGCATAAAAATCACAGGATTCAAAGAATAAAAATAAAAAGGTAAGTTCTACAAAAACAGTTAGATGCTTTTATTCATGAATATTAACATGGTCATATTATTAGCCACTCATAAAAATGTAAAAAACATTTCCAAAATGAGTTCCAAAACTTATAACTAAACCCTAAACTTAGACATATTAGAGACTATTAGAGAGAAAACTAGAAAATATATAAAAACATAAATCAATTAAAGCAGTGATGGCTAAAGGACCGAATCCTATTGGGGGGGGGGAGGGATATTTTGACATAATACCCCCTAGACCAAAAAAATCCCAACATATTTAGTATCTGTCCATAGACGCTAGTGTTGAGGGTCCCAAACTCTAAGGGGTTTTTCAAATTTTGGCCTTCGTAGGGGGTATTCCGGAATACCCTTCCTTTTAGCCATCTCTGATTAAAGTATATTAAATTAAAACACAATTGGATTTTATGACAAAAAATGGGGAAAATCTAAATGAACTTAATTTTAATGTCTTACGAAAACTCTTTGTTTTATAAATTTATTTTAATGCCATTAAATAACAATTAATTCTTTTACCCATAAATTTTATCATTCAATTTAGACTTAATATGATTTATAATTTCTCTTAAGAATTGAAAATTGTAATAAACATGGACATTTATTAGTATTTTAAAGTTAAACTAACTCAGCATGCTCAAATACGAGTAAAAGACTGAAAATAATAATTAGTTTAAAAATTAATTAAAAATTTTATTTAAAAAATTGTGTAAACAATGTTAGACAAGTATTGCATCAAAAGGGCATCAAATATGAAAGCATAGGTCTTCGTTAGGTATTTGAGAGTAAAGGGATGTACAGTTAATCTGTTGCGATGACAATCACATGGATATGATGGATAACAAACAGAGTTTTGTGCGAATCAACTCTTTTTGAAAAATATTGCTTTTATTTGTTTTTATAGGAACTAAAATGTATACTATTTTTGTTATATAATTAGTAAAAATTTTAATTAATTACAAATTGAGCGCAAAACTAACATTTTATAAATTAATGATTAGAAGGAAAAATAAAAATAGAATTTAATAGTTAAAATGACCTGCAATATATTTTCACTGAAAACTTATATGAAAATAAAATAATTCAGTTTAGTTTAGAGAGAATTGTACTGAAACTTTTGCGCACAGATGTCATGAGAGAGGCTTCAGAAAAGAGATAAGAAAAAAACGGTTGAGAATAGCATTTGTTGGCAAAACGTATCCACTATTTTGTCTGAGAAACTAATTTAGAAAAAGTGATGACATAAGGAGTAATTCGGCATTTTTTCTTGCGCTGATAAAATCTCTTCGCAAAATGAACTATAATTACCCACCAAGCTAATATTTTGGCCATTTTCCAAAGCCCAGATAATCAAGACTAAATATTATCTAGATTACAGTAAATAAATCTTCCTAGATAAATGCGATTATCAGATGATTATTTGTCAAATCGAACTGACACAAGAGATTAATCAGCTATGTCAATTTTCTCCATCGTCATTAAACTGATTTAATCAAGCATCATTAATTATTAACATCAGAGTAAACTGACATTAGTATTTTCAGTATAAGCAAGATAAAAATAATTGCTTAAAAATCATTAAAACTAATTAAGAAAGTTGATTGATAATCTCAAATCAAAATGATTTTCCCTTGCTTAATCAATAAATTATCTAGATAGATTATTATACTGAGATTTTGGATTAGTATGAAAGGGTATTTCTTCTCAGAATTTCTTTTTTAATTGCAAGAGTAATATAACATTTAAAGAAATAATAAAATTAAAATAAGTACCTTGCTAAAATTAATGGAATAAATTTCAAATTTATAGTAAAATAAATTTCAACTTTTCTTTATATCATTTAAATGTAAAATAAATTTATTCAAGAAATAAAAAAGATGTCCAAGTTCATATCAGTTGAAACAAATGTAGCATAAAAATGGGTTCGACGGTATTATCTGTTCTATAAGTATATGTTTTGGTCAGTGAATAAATGCGGCGAAAAACGCATTTGTTCTTCGACTGCATCGCTGTTTCGCATAATAGTCACTATTATTCAAACAGTAGGCCTTTTCCTCAACTTCTTGTGTCAATGGAAGGCCTATTCTATAGCACAAGCAGTAGTGCAGCGTTGCTAACACTCTCTCCTCTATTTTATTCATTATTATCGGTAAAAAACACACTTTTATTTGAATACTAAATGATGTGAAACATATATTTTTCTACTCTATTTCCCAGAGATTTCTCTTCACTCTTTTCCTAAAGAAAATGTTAAAAGATTTCTCTCGCAATCCGTTCCCAATGGTATGCATCGGATTATTATTAATCTAGTTTTTGGCCAAATCCCAGTTTAATGCTAGACTAAATTATCTTGGTTTCTGCTAAAATACCCGAGAAAAAATCTGAGTTAAATAACTGTGAAATTTCCATTAAAAAGCCAAGATTATTTATCGACAATAATTTTATAAAATGATAGTTTTACTAAGATGTTTTAAAATATTCAAAATCATTTTGTTAGATGCAAATTTTTCCGGCACATTGGCTGCCATTGTTATGACACTCATTCTATTGTTAAAAATAAAATAAAATTCAAGCATCTAATGCAATATATTAACTTGGACATATAATTAATGTAATTCTATGCACTCTATAAAATAATAGTGACTTCCCTTTTTAAAAGTGGTATTTCATAAGACTATTGTATTATTCTATTTTGCAAAAGACTTTTGTTATTCTGTGGTCACTATTTTTGAGATAAACTGTAATTAATTTATCACAAAATTTCAATGAAAAGCCACTCATTAATTATTAGAGCTTTTGTTTATTTTATTAAATATTTTCTAACAAACTAGGTTCATTTAGAAAATGTTCATTGCTCTCATTTCTCCACAAAATTGGTCATTTAGAATTTAATGAAAAATAAGATCTAGATTATAATTTGATATAAAAGCAATATACATTTACTAAATTATAGCCAATTGTTTCTATAAATGTTTTGAAATTTAATTTAACTTGCTAGAAATGACAAACAATGTTAAAAGAGCAAATATGTGAAAAAATTAGCAAGTTAATCTAACCTATTATTTAATTAATAAACGTTGTGCTCATCCCTGTAATGAGAGATAAAATAAATGCTATTATAGTGAAGTGCTTTTTGCAGAGAATTGTATTAAATTTATCTCAATTTAAGGAGAAATACATTAATTTATATCAATAAAAGTGTTTATACAACACTTTTCTTATTAATAAACAGCAGACAAGTGTTGAAGAAATACATATCTGTTTAGAAAAAGAATAAGTAAATACCTTTTAATAAATATTATGAATAAAAATCTCTGAACACAAGAGTTATGTAATTCTAAGAGAAATTTGTTATTAAGAATAACTTCAAAATTATGTTTTCCGAACGTTTTTTTTGTTTGTCTTTATTCGTCTTCTTTTGTCAGTTTTCTTCTCTTAACTAACAGAACAGTTGTTTACCATCGGATGTGTCGACAAACTATAGGCAACTGTTCTTTAACTTACAGTCAAATCCTTTTAACACTAAGCCTAAGGTATTATCTAAATTAAAAAAGTATTTAGTTGCAAGCTCATCTAATCTTATTAAAATATTAATACAAGAATCAGAAAATAAATACCATGGCTAATCCTTTCTAAATTGATCCTGATACTTTAATAATGTATCATTTTGGAAATAGCCTAAGAAATTTTACTGGGAAAATTCATCAATCTTATTTTAATAATATTAAATGTTTAAGGTTATCATTATTATGGATAAACTGGAGAAATATAAGTTGAGCTAAGCATGGTCTTTTTAATTTATAGCAATAAAAATACATTTGGCGCTCATCTCGATATAAATAGAAGACTTTCAATAGTAATGAAAATAAACAAATTCTATCAATCAGTCATTTTGATGGCAATTAACATGATACTTTTCTGACAAACTAATGACTATTTTACCAGTTCTAATTGGCCATGAGCAAGGCATATGTTGGACACATGCATTACAAATTTAATTGATCATGATTAATCTTTGATGAATTAAATAGTGAATGAGCGAGATTAAATAAATCATTTTATGGTAAGAACAAGTAAATAATTATCAAGTGCAAATCTAGAAAGTTCATTTATATTAATGAAACTAGCTTGATCATTGCAACATCCTTTGTCAGACAACTTATACATAAAGACTAAAACGAGAATTCACTCATTGATTGCTTTATATATGATTTCAAAGTTATCTTCACTGAAAAGAGTAAATATTTGTTTTTCAACCAAAGGTTTCGTTATATTTGAGGGAAACGTCTATTTTAAGATCAAATACGACTCTAATATCCTGTTATTTGAAAGTTTTCAAAGAATTTTATTCAGAAACAGTTTTTTGTTCACTAAAAAAGAAGTGGTGTTTAAAATGAGCCCAAAATATTGTTGATTGAATGACAAGAGTATAACTGACGTACAAACCTTTATATATCACTAGTTATTGACAATAATTTAGCTTGGTCAAAATCTTTTGAATTGGATCTTGTTTCCGATGAATTCATATGGAATTTTATAATAAATAATCTAGGATAATTGAGATAAGTAGATTGTTATCTCGGTTAGTTCACATAACAAGGTATTGTTATTTTTTGGTAGTTATATTGATCAAGGTTAAAGATTTTTGCTGGATTTCAAGGCAAAATCATTAAATAATATACCTATAAATAGGGCTTTGACTGTAAATTTAAAATTTGTTGAAATTCAAGAATATTTCAAATATTTTGAATAAAATACCATAAAATCAATTCAAATATAAAGTTATCAAAAAAAATGTTTTGATTCAAAGGGAAAAAACGAGATTTAATTTGATTTACTTATTTTTATATAAATTTTTCAATGAATTTGGTATTTTTCAGAGCAAACTCTGGATTCGCATTTTATTTGACATAAAATTAATGAATGCATAATAAAAATCCAATATTTCATAAAATGAATGATAATTTTTTATTTCTTTCTGTGTTATAGAAATTTTTCCTCATTTATCATAATCTCGTTCCTTTTTTTCTCAATTTATTAGAAACAAAAATTAGTTTTTTTGCTCTTGCATAATTTAGCTCGTTATAAAGTCAAATGTGCTAGACTTTGATAGGTGATATGTTTAAGGATGGCCAAGGTAGTTCCATTTTATTAAAAGTGGAATAGAAATATATAGTTCAATAAAATAAACTAGCTTATATTCTTGATAAAATCTGTCAGCTTATTGTTTAATAAGCTGCTAGTTAGTTTTATTCTTTATATTCATTTTGAAAAATAAAATTAACAAGATAATCTCAAGGAATTTTCTAAAATATCAGAAATATTGAACAATAAAATAGTATTGAAAATATCAAGAAAAGTATCAAGACAATATTGGTCACCATGGTATTCTAATTAAGTATAATTTGTTTAAGAGTGTAAGAATAATATAAAGGATAAACTATTTTCATCATTAATTAATGGTGATGAAAAATGAGCAAGCATGTTAGAAAACTTTAAATTATCCAAATCAAGTTAGCTCTTAAAAATGCAAATTAATTCCCCTTGGTACAAACAACGCTTTTCATATGTAAATAAAACTAGAAAAGCATTAATTCCTTACATGGTTTGCGTGTTATCTAGTAATATTTTATTGTTTACACTGACTAATATTTAAGTTAAATAGTTGCTTTTAGTTACTTTTAACATTTATTCCGTTACATCCAATCAAATGTGTAATACATGTCCTCTTGTTGTATTCTTGTTACTTTTAAATAAAATCTCAAATAAACGTCAAATTAAATAAGACTTCAATACAAGTGAATCACTCAGTCATGAGTCAAATACTTGGGTTTTAAAGTAATTAATTTATAGCAACAATAGGCTTATATCTTGTAAAGGATGTGTCAGTCATGTGCAGCAATATTAGGCCTCAAAATATAGCAAATTTTATCGTGATCATTCAATATTTTGATAAAAATATAAAATAGATTAAGTATAATTAGTTTTATAGATTTACTAGACAATTTTAATTAGTTGATTTGAATAATCTATTTTGTTTATATTCTATGTGAAAGAATAGCTTGGTTATTTTTATTGCATAATAAAAAGGTGTTGACAAAGTTAACCCTCTAGTCATCACTGATATTAGGAATAAACCCAATTAGAAAACAATTGAATTTCAAAAATGTGTTTTTGAAACGAATGGAAAACTTTCATAGAGTTTTCAGTGGAAAAGTGTCTGTCGTTTACTCTTTTGTATAACAAAACGTTAATTGGAATCGATTTTTATAATTAGAGTAAAAATCTTTTTATCTCTAAATTTATTCTTTCGGTTCAAATGTTATTCTAATGTACAGAATGTATGTCTCAAAACAATAATTGGATTTCACTGTTATTTCTATTTTTCATTCAATAATACAATTGTTTAGATTTAAAATCATTTCAAAGAGCGTTGCCTTCACTCAACTTTTGTAATAATTCAGTGGTGAGAATGGGGTGGCCTTTGATTAATGGTTAGCCCTAAAGATTAATTATTAATTAATAATTAAATGAAATTTTCAAATTATTGTAAATAAAAGTATATTTCAACCTTGATAATATCTTGTACCTATCATAATCTCAATTGTTTTAACATGATAGATTCTTAAACATAAGATTTAATGATTTGTTGTTAATGAGAAACTTAGAATTCCTAGAATAACTTGCATAAATAATTGATTTACTCATTTACTCAAATCACAAAAAATGGAAGACATTTAATGAATTGATTAGATGCACATCCCTTACATGTGCTAAACAACATAAAACCCCAAATATTTTTGGAATTTCCAATGATTTCCCAACAAAAGTAATTTGAGGTAATAAAAGCTGACAAAAGGTCTGATAGATAATATCCTGGATATTCAATACTTTTATAATGTATTCTAAAAATTCTTAAAAAAGCTTTAAATATAATATTAAAGATAACATTATATCTAATATTCAACAAAAAATAATTTAAAATTTAAATAAACTTATTATTAAAAGTATGGCTCAAATTACAGACAATAAAAATCAAATTCCTTTGTAATGAAATTTACTCTTTTTATGCGACAAAAACTCATAATATATTGATTTCATGCCTAATGACAGGACAGGAGAGAATAGATGTATATATTGTTGTGCGCTCAGAATATTCTGTGCTCAATATTGGTCTCTAAACACTGGTATAAAACAGTGAGCATTAAACTATCATTTTCTCTAACAATGAATATTTTAGTAAAATGTGTTTGGCAATGTTCTAGCTAAAATAGCGGCGTGTTTTGTTACGGAACGCCTTTAACTTTTAATATTTATGCCCTGAGTGCACAACACATACCACTCTACTGTCATAAGTCATATCTCTCTCAGAGTTAGTATAGAGAAAGCCATTGGCACACAATGTAAGAGCTATTAAAGAATATATAGAATCGGGAGTTGAAAACCATTAGAATATTCCGTTGAAAAAACTATTATATAATAATATTAGTTATAAACGCAACACATTTTTCTCGTTTCAGTATTGAAATAGTAAGAGCACAGAATAAAGTCTAACTCTCACACATTGAATACACTGTATAATACTTTGAGGCTCTGGTTGTGTAGTGTTTTGTTGAATTAAAGCGATGAAAAATATTTCGCGTTTCGCTAACACTATATTATATGCATTATATTTATCCCAACGGAGACCAATAATTCATATGTGATGGCCATAGTCATAGTCAGTGTCTGTGCCTATGCCTCTGCCTATGGCTTAGCCTATTCTAAGCGATGAACAACGTTTTGTTGAATATTCTCCAGAGTGTAGTATAAAGTATTTGTCGATGCATTGAATACACAATTTTTATTATATTTTTGTTTCTTCTCATCGCAGATATAATACAAAATTTCATAACTTTTCAATAATTTCAAGGCTACAGTCAAACCCTGTTTTGCAAAAAAATGTTCAATTTTTTATCACAAAAATTTTTCTAATAAAGATTTTATTCACAGATTTTATACTAAAAAGGAATTTAAACTTATTTTAATGGAATTTTAATTTCGGATTAACAACTATAAAGAATTTTAATCCATAACATTTGAATTTTTAGAATGATCCAGTAGATTTTTTATGGCGATAAAAAGCGTTAAGTGAATAAAATCACGCATAAAATACTTGGCCTTAAAGTTTTATGAATTAGTTCTAAGAGTCATATATCCTAACCTAAAGAGGTTTTACTGTAATTTATTCATAGAATGTTTAAAAAATGAAAAGCTTTTAATATATCTATAAAATAGAATTTCTAATAAAAACATTAAAATAAAATATCAACTTGATCATTTCATCCATTAATAATTTCCTAAATAGACAGGTCTACTTTAAAATCATAGATATAGAAACAATTTGGCCAATTTGACCTAGCTGATATGGGTCTAAAAATACTCGAGAAAGGAAATATAAATTAAAGGATCAAATTTTTTAATATTCAAAAACTTTTAATATTTCACGTTAAAAAGTTCAAAGATAATAAATTATTCATCTTGTTAATGGCCGTATAGTTGAATGGTTTTCACCAGGGTATATATACGAATAATAATAATAATAATAACCATAAATATTTAAAGCCATTAATTCGATGAAAAATAGATAAAATCTCTTAATATTAAAGTTCAAGAATAATGTAAAAATGATAACTTATTCTGAACTAATTCCAGGATATTGCCAAGAGCATAGCTGTCAGAGTATAGCCAAGTGGGTGTGCTATTAATTCTTGAGTTTAGCTTTCGAACTAATCTTGATTAATTCATTTGAATCGCTTTAAAGATTGATAAACCTGTTAATTCAAAATGTCAACCACGAAAGCAAATAAAATACTCTCATTAAAAGATTAGATTCTCCATGATAATTTAACCAAGTTATTGAAATTTTCCATTTAAATTAATATATCAAGAAAATCAAATTTCTCACAAAAATTAACAAGGTTCTTAAGAAATATATAATAAGAATAAGAAATATTACACAAATTCTTTTTCACTGATTTAACCCTTAGATGTCAACTCTTTGATCTTGGTGGTCTTATTGAAAGTTGATTCGCAGGATGAAAAAAGTTTAAAAAAGAGTATTTCTGGAGTGATATTTGTTGGGTGACTATCACTCACTTTCAGCGATCATTAAAAGTTATTATTATTATTATTAATTCTAATCATATATACATTGCTATCAAATAAATTGTATTCTAATATCAGTCATAATAGACGTGAACAGCACAGAGAGAAAGAGTCACCAGAGCCTAACGGAGTCCCACATCTGCACAACTCCTAACTGATTGTAATGCAATGCCCGCAATAATAATTTGTTTGATATGCCGGTGCCCTTCCATGCATTAAATGATAAATTGTCTCCGAGTACTACTACAAGGTGTGTAGTAATGCATAGTCTAGTGCCATACACACACATCCATGTATCTATAGTGCTGTGCCATACACTTCGTGTGTATGTATATGTGTATATTTTCAGTGATTCCTGTGCTGTGCCTTACAGTCGAGTCATAGATACTGGCATACAGTCAAGTGACGGAATAAGATTTATTGGACATATGGCACAGCACACGAATTCCTATCAAATATGTTGAGATACATTAGAGAAGGTAATCATATCCATTAGATTTTATTTGATAACTGACCCGAGCCCTAACATTTCAGCACAGGTTTACTCAAAATAAATTAATTTCATAAAAAATTTTCGACTGTAATTCAATTTTAAAAACATTTCGCTTTTTTGAAGAAAATTTAATTCCAAACCTTTTGAGGAAAACCTTTCAACAAATATTATTGTATTGAATGTTCATTTCAGAGATGGTGTGCAGTGTCTCAGGTGTTCCTATGCTGTCCTAAGGCTAGGAAGTGCTAAACCGTTTATTAACCCCACTATTAGATGATATTCAATGGATTGCATATTGAGATCAAATAACAAATTTTTGTCTCTTTTTCTTTGGTTAAAAAACAAATTTCCTTAACCTAAAATGTGCAAGGTGATCAATGATCATGCAAATAATAAACTATTAATCAAACAGATTCTAAAGAAAGAATTTTATAAATAATTAAAACAAAATTATAAAACCGTTTTTAAAGAAATACATAAACTAGCTAGATAATTTCAACAACAACAAAATAAATTCAGAATAACAGGATTAACTTGCTCATAAAATTGAATTTAAACCCAAATCAATTAATCAACAAGGTATATTTAAAGATTGATAGACAAATAGTGTGTTCATCACTGAATTTCTAATGGTATTATGCAATGAATTTCTGATGGATTAATCTATTTCTTTAAGGAATATTAAAACCATTTTTACGATAAATATTAAAACATTTGGAAAAATGTCATTTCATTGAATTATATAAAATATAAAATGAATTATTAATTGTTGAGAAATAGTCTCTGATTTTAAGGTTAAAAGTTTTCTATTTTCTATAAAATAAAATAAAACCTTTTTTTGATATTAAATTTCAAATCAATTAATCAAATGATATAAACCTTTTGAACACAAATTCGATACATAAATAAATGTATTTTTCGGTGAATTTAATATCTGTTTATAATCGGTTGGACAGGTATTGGCACAGGTATGGGGTCATTGAGAAAAGGCTTTTAAAATCAGACTTCAAATATCCTTTTTAAAAAAAATTCTAAAAGAGGGGTAACCAAAGGTATGATTAATCACAATTGAAGATAAATTAACAATTTTTAAATAAATTAGCAAGTCAATTTAATTAGCATTTTTAAGAAATTCCTGTGAAAAATTATCCTAGTTTAAAATTTACTTAAAAATAGATCCTCATCATGATAAAATATGTGTTACTAATAAATAACTTGATAAATCTGTTCAATTAGAATGACTTAAATAACTTATCAGGTTTAAAAACTTTGAAAATTTAAAGAATTTTGCAATGATCTTGGCCATTCACCAATAATATTATCAATTAATCAGAATTTAAATTAAATGCAATCAAATCGTTGGCAAATGATATGAAGAGACAATTCGAGGGAAAAATCTTAAGACAAATAGTATTTGATTTGAGAAACTTTTGCTGTAAAACCACTTCATTATACCATAAAAAATAAAGAGAAATACTTTTGAAGTGAATTTACTCTCATAAGAAGCTATCAATCAGTGGTTAATCTCAGAGTAAAAAATATTTGTTTCAAATTTATTAAAAAAATAAAGAAATACAGTTTAGTCCCAATATAAGTTAACCTTCATTTAAGTGAAGTTTATTTTAGTTTAAAATCTTTAAAAATCTTAACTCTATTTACTTTAGATGAGGTCTTACTGTAAGAGAATTTAAAAGAAAAAATTATGAACAAAATCCCATTAATTAAAACTAAATGAACTGGAACAAATTCGCTTAGGAAACTACACTCGGAATTTGCACGCTCATCTAAATAATTCTTTAAAAATGTTTCATGCTTATATTCCCATTTTAATGGAATAAACTTAAACCCAGTTTTTGAACCATAAATAAAATATCGTAAAACTTATTTTGAAAAAAATAATTAACAAAAAATCTAAAAAAATTAATCTTGCACAATTATATGGTAATTAAGTGAAAGTTATGCCATAGAAATAACACATTTAATTCCTATTTATGCTACGATTTTTCTAATAAACAACTTTAGGCTAAGAGTTAAAGGGTTTTAACGACAAATCCCAGGATATGGTTTCATAAGACATTAGTCCTTTTTATGCCTCAAATGTCCGCTCATTTATTAATTAATTATTACTAATTGTTTAAAATTATAGAAAATTATAGCTTTTAATTATCGATTTTCGATCTTTTAATCAGGTGTTAACCTATTTTATTAGGTTTAAAATTTTCCTCGTTTATAAATGATTAAACTTTAAAATAATAAAAAAGTTATCTAGATTGAATTTTTAATATAATATTACTCAATATTTACTTGTTTACACCAAATAAAGAAAAGGTGTCAAATCATAAATTCAATTTTAAGTGAAAAGTTAATAGAATAACAATAAAATGAGCATAAATTCTAGAGAAAGTAGCATGATTGGTTTTATTTACTTGAATCTTAATCAAAAGAACTTGTCCAACTGAGCAAACTAATCACCTTGCTCAATTTAATATATTATCTAATATACTTTTCTATTATCATTTTGTGCTGACATTCGGCAAACAATGGGAGGGAAAAGACGTTTCAGAAAAAGCGCTGGAATTCAATGGTTTTTATCTAAACATTGAGTTTTCGTTTCAGTATTTGTCTCTCGTTTTCAGTTTATTCATCGAAAGTCGTTTACACAGCAATCAGTTGACTGAAACTCAAAGACAATAAGAGTTAAGTCATTAGTGAGTCCGCAAATAAAACCTAATGAACTGTAGCTCTGACCCAATGCGGGCTTCATTTCTAAGTCGGTGGTGCGTACCGTCACAACTGTCAACCGCTTTCCGAAGACTACGGAAGTCTTCAAATACCGATAATAGACTGCCTTTGCATAAGAATATTCTACGTTTTCCGAATCAATTATTACAGTATTTGATTTTCAAATAAACAAGCACATTTTCAACACAACATAAAAGCCATTTACCCTTCCCTTAGACATCACTGAATTTGAGTAAATGATACAAAACATAATCAAATAATAAAATAATTTTATCGTTTCATATAATTTAATGAAAATAACGTTAGAATTGAAACAAGAATATTCTTCAGATGAAGAATATAGTGTCCTCGATAACTGATAGCAATGTTCTCATTATCGATAAAGGAGCAAGGACCGATATTTTCATAATGCACTTGTGCTAATGTTTACCACTTATTCGAGTGTTGTCGCCTAATGAGAGGTCAAATAGTAATTATGGTTTTTGTCAGAGAAAACCATTTTTAGCGATAATATGATTAAACAGATCAATGTCTTTGTTGTCTTCGCGCACAGAATAGCACTGAATAAATAGAAACAAAGTCTTACTTTTAGTGATAGAGAGAAGAAGTCTTCTCTATTTGTGTGATATGTTAGCAAACACTTCCTATTTCTCGACCAGTGCTCTCCTTTTGGTGATTACTAATATATTAAGCATACAGTAGTGGAATAGCACCCGACACATCCATAGACACATCCATAGAACAGAGTATATCCCCAGTCATTGAGAGCATTAGCAGATGATGAGAACGTGAGAACAAATAAATATATTCTGTGCTCACAAAAGATGAGCTCTGGATGAAGAACAGTCGTTAGCAATGAGTTCTCAGTCTTCATATAATCGAATAGAAACTAATTATACTCGAGTTAAAAGTACCCGATTTAATAAGTTAGCTAGTTTAGTTTAGTTTCACAAATCAATACTAATTGAACAAGCAACTAAACTTTGCCAACCACTGCACTAACTTATTCAAACTTATAAAATGAGCATACTCATCACTCATACACTCAAACTGATGATTCAAGAAATTTCATCAAGTTTATTTTTTATGTCTATCTTGCAAGTTTATATTATTATATTACCAAATGAATGAACAAGATTTAAATGATTAATATCAAGTGAGTGTCAAAATTATTTAAAAATTCCATTATTAAAGAGTAATTTCAAAATTATCCATTTGAGTATTAAATCTGAAAAGTGTCATGGTAATTAATGAAGTGTTAATTAAGTATAAAACTAATTTAAAATGAACTAATATGAGCAAGAGAATTCTTTAAAAATTAATTAGATTATAGCATGATAAATGTTTAATGAGTGTAGTAAACAATATGAGCAAGGTCATTATAGTGATTGGGGCGAACTTAGCCCTCTGTTTAACTCTGGGAGTGAGGGTTAGTCTCAGAGTTCATTAGTTAGAAATGTTTAGTGAATTCATTTTCTGTAGTTTTTTACTCTATTTTTCGGTGGAGTTCCTCTCAATTCCTCTCAAAATACTGTTTAACTGAAAAGTTAGTCATAGAATAAAAGTAAAGAATAGTAAATTCAATGGAGAGTACGTGTATGTGTGTATTCTGTGCTATATTCCTGTGCCAACACTGCATTCAAAGTAATAGCTCAGGGCTATCGATAGGAAGTGCAATCGGAGGACATAATCAGATAAATGGACCGAACAATTGGCTTCTGTTGTGTTGTGTGTGACTCTCATTCTTAGGTACAGAATGTGAGGGCAAACCCTCTCTTACACTATATCTAACATATCTAACACTTGTGTTTTTGCACTCAATTTGCGGCCAAAAACTTTATATTTTTCTCTTATTCTCTTCTCTACTCTTCTGTTCTGTTTTGTTCTGTTCCGACATAACTATAAATTTCATACAAATTTGATTATATCCTAACATATAATTCTATACCTTGCTAATAATATAACAAGTTCATCTTAATCTTCAGCTTTTAATGAATATATTTCTACAAAAATATTAACATTTTTGATAAGAAGTTATATAAGAATTGAAATAATTGGATATTATTTTAATAAGTTTCATCTTGCTCGTGAGAATAATAACCAAGTTATTACTTAGAAATATTACTTATTCTATACTTAGTAAATGTACAATAAATTTCTAAGATATTAATTTATTATGTTATCCAAGCGATGCAGTTTCTGCCGCATTTGGGATCAATTATGTAATTATAATTATTGAATGCACTGAACAAGTATATATATTGGTCATGGGCTCTTTTCAAATAAATAAACCTTTTTTCCAAGATTAAAACTCTTTTCTATGGGTTTTTGCTTTATTTTGTTTCAATAAATTTTTCAAAAGAAAATTCCATTAAATATATTTAAAATTATAAATAATTTAATACTTTCTTTACTCATTCAAATAATTTAATATATGAATAGGTTAATGTGCTTGATCACATAATTTACGCATGAAAATGGATAAAACTAAATCACTGTACTAGTCAATTATAAATTATAATTTATAAATTATAATAGATCATTTTTAAAATACTATTTCATTGAAAAAATAAGAACTAAATTTAAAATTTATTATATTTTAGTAAAAATTAGAATTTGTTTCACAAATTTATATAATAAATAATTTTAATCCTTTTATGAACTGTAACTTAAAAATTGTCTTCACTTCGAAATATTTATAAATGGATGAGAACTCAAAACTCCTTTTTCTTTAGAAAAGTTGATTAAACTCTTAAATTAATTAAATTTAAGAATTGTTGGCATTAAACAAGAGCTTCTGATCATTCTATATTGTACTTGCTACTTAATTAAATAAGTCCACTTCAAATAATCAGAATACAATCTTTGCAAAATCTAATTATTAATCCCCTAGAATAAATTTAGTCATTTTTCTTTATATTCATTCCAGCTATTGTTTAATAATTCTAGTTCTCCAGGGTAAGTGCTGAGTATCTAGGTCTTAAGAATAATTAACAAGATCAATTAACAAGGATTAATATTTCATAAATTTCAGTTTTTTTTACTAAAAGCTTCTTAAAAACATTAAAGAGATTAAACATTAAAAGACCATGCTAATTCAAGTATACAGTATATGCTGTTTCTACACAAAGTTATCTTGAAAAATTACTAATAATATTCAAAGGGACTTATTAAAAGATGTCTCACAAAAATACTACCTTGGCCACTCCAATAAAAAAAAGAATTCATAAGTATTTCTAATTATATAAGAATTATCTATTTGTCTATCAAACCATAGATTACTATCAAATCCTCTATTATTCCTCGACTTGTCTTCAATTTAATTCTGTTCTTTTCTGTTAATATCATATTAAACTTAAAAAGAGAAATATATCTGTATTTTACTCTTCATTGCAGTTATACTGATCTCAACAGAAAAGGAAAAAATAAAAGAAAATAATTTTTTATTTCATTTTTCGATCTTTTTTTTGTGAACGGCTTTTATTAGTCCTCTCGAGGATTGGGATTTGTGTTGTGATGTACACAGAATTAACTGAGACTTTAGACTACAAGCAAACTATCGACTTCTATCCCTCTCCTAAACTGCAAATACAGAGAGAGTGAGCCTCTCTTCTATGTCTGTCCTTAAATCTTAAGTGAGTCTAAAACTCTTTTGGAAAAGAGGTTTAAGTTTTTATTATTTCTATTATTATTTTTTTTCTTTCGATTTTTTTCGACTTCTTTTTCTCTTTGCAATCATTTAAGCAAACGATACAATCGTTTCTATTTATTAGTGATTCACCACTTTATTCCGGGTCATAAACCCTACCGGCACTCAATTCTGTGCACACAATTCTGGACTAATTTAACTAATTTATGGCCACATTTTTAAACTTATTTCTAACGTTTTAATTAAAGGGATAACGAGAGCTCTTCATTAGAAAAGGGGGTCATTCCTAAGTCTATGTCTCTCTTATTGAAAGGTTAAGAACTCTTCGATTATATCTTTCAGTGATATAAAGGTTGTAAAAATGCTATTTTCATCAAGCTGCTAGCTTCAATTCTTAATGTACTAGGTTATAAATTCATGAGTGGCTAACTTTACGAATGTAATTAAAATTTTCTGATTGAAAACAAGATTAGGTCTAAAATTACAGTCAAATCTCTGACCTTATAGTAGAATAGCTATCAAATATAAGCAAGGGCATATAATTGACATAATAATTTAGTGTAGATTAAAATTTTTTAAATATTTTGTTAAAAGTATTTTTTTTTAAATAGTTTAAAGGAAAACTAGTTTTAATTTGAATTTGACTTGCTAATTTATTGATAATATACAGTTCATTAAAATTAATAAATTTTATTAAATAATTATCAAAAGAAAAAAAATAATATTTAAGTAGATTTTTAAACCCTTTGATAAACAAATTAAAAAAATCAAATAAATTCTGAAAATTTTAATTATAAAAACAAATTAAGAAAAAATAACTTAATTTAAAAATGTCGCCAAAAACGGACATTCACTGTAGTTTGTAGGCCATAATAAATATCGATTCATTTGCCTCTAAGCAGTCGGAGGCTTTTGGATCAATTTTTTATTTGTCTTTCTCAGTGCTCTCCCAGTGCTTTCTCAATACTTGTGCTGTGCTCTAAACGTCTACAATACTCGTAAACGAGATCTCCAGAGATTTCGATAGTTTTATATTCAATTTTTTTTAGTCGAAATACAAGACAGGGATCAGACATTTAGTGGAGAACTACAACGTTTAGACACTACCATATAATGAGCTATTGTTCAGATTCGGGAACATTTTATTTTTCTTTTAAAAAATGACTTCACTTTTATTTTTTTGTGAGCTTTTAAGTAAACTGAGCTCTTTCTTTCTTTTTACAAAGATTCTTTTTTCCATTATTTCTATTCTTCTAAGATTGTCAAATTTAAGCTTGTTAAGTTGACACTTATGACACTTTTCATTGTAAATAAAAAAATCAAAGGACAAGGGGCGGATTAACATTGTGATTGGGCGAGGGCTTTTATCATGCATATTCTATAGGTAATCGTTGCCCC
>JAQFZM010001332.1:0-19148 GCA_034695785.1 Galumna obvia | reverse complement strand
ACGACACAGTCTTTTGTAAGTAAAATATTTTCCGGTTTGACGTCTCTATGAATGCACTGAAAATAGAAAATTCATTTTAAAAAATAGTTAATAAAAAGTCATTAATTATTTGCAGAAAAACACTACAAAACAATTGATTTTTGAATATTATATTATATTCAGAATTATATTAAATATAAGTCTTTCGGCAAAAATCATTAAAAATTAATGTTTTCGGTAATGAATTCTTTGTTAATGAATTCTGAAACTCATTAAAGTAATTTCCATTGTGGGACGTGCAAGATAAGTTTGCTATATCTCTTGATTACTTCAATCCTCACGAGATGATTTATTTTAACCTTGGCAATTTTATGTATTAATTTTAATAAAAAGCTCTAACCTTGAATAGGATCAATGATTCGTTTAATAATTATCTAGCAATAAGTAAAAGCTATCAAATTCTTATAAAATTGTCCTTGATAATATTCTTAAGGACAAATACCAGAATCATTTATTTTCTCAATCATTATCTGATTTTTAAAAGTAAATATCAATTCATAGAACAAACAAATATTTCCCTGAGTTGAGAAACTTTCCATCAATTAACCAAGGTACAAATGGAAAAATATCACGATAATGAACCTAGCTTGAAATAATGTTTTCTCAGTAATAGCACTTACATTGTGCTGATGACAAAAATTGATCGCGTTCAGTGTTTGCCAAATAATTTTCTTGATCATTGCATCAGGCACGCCCTTTGGATATTTCTCAAGAATATCAAGTACAGTCAGCTCACAATATTCAAAGACCAAGTGTAATTTTCGTTTACGTCGAAACACTTCAATCAGATTAATTAGATTCGGGTGCTTTAATAACTAGAAAATAGAGAAAAAAGCCATTAAAACACAAAATTAATAAAATAACAATTATGTAAATATATAAACAAGGTCAAAATAGCAATCTAGACAATTAAACAAAATTACACTAACCTTTAACATTCGTATCTCTCTTAATGCAATTTTCTTAATGAGAGGGTCGTCCTCTGTTTCCACATACTTTTTAATGGCCACCAATTGACCATTCTCTCTATTTCGACATTTAAAAACGATCCCGTAACTTCCTTCACCTATTTTTGAGATCTTCTCGTATTTTTCCATAATTGGTGTGTAGTGATTGCGTTGCGATTTCCTACAATAATTCATTGTTAATTGTCCATGCTCATTAATGATACTATTTTCATATTTAATGTTGATTAGCATTGAAATTAAACTAGCTACAAACTAGGCTATTGGGAATTCATAAATGTTCGTTATTAATAAAGAAAAAATAATAATGAATGAGTTCTCACATATTCTTTTTTTTCAAATCAAATGCAATTTAGCAAGTTTCTAATGAAATATTCATTAGATTTGTTCAAGATACTGATCCCTTGTTAAAGCTTATGAGCATGATGATGATGATCATGATAACGATGAGATTGAACTAGGTTAGTTTGATTATTGAGCATTTTATTGACATTTCAATGTTTTACATGTTTTTCATTAAATCTTTGCATATCTTTTAATAGCAATTAGATTCTATTCTAACCTTGATAAAAATATTATGCATAGGACATAGTGAACCAGTTTATTCATAACACTGACACATAGCACAGGTAACTGTAAAAGAATAATAAACTTTTCATAATTATTTACTAAACAGTAATGGGCTCTGAATTTAACATAAAAACAATGTTTTGTTCGACAAAATCATTACTTTTTATAATGAAATTCAGTATTTTTTAGAGCGAAAGGAATGTTGCACAGAATATACTGTCCTTTTGTAAACAGTTAGCACTGGACATGAAAATTGTTGTTTTAGAGTACAAACAAGAGTACAGAATACATAAATGTTTATAACCATTTGAGTTATGAATGTGTGTTCCCAGAAATTTCGATTCGATTCTATCATTTAATGAAGTATATGTCAAATGTTTTGACTTAACGTTTCCATAGAGACAATAATATTCTTGGCTATATTCGCTTCAATAGATCTATTATTTACTATATTTTGTTGTAATCTAGTCTTGCATTTCACGAACAGAAAAAGTTATTTAATACAAAACATTTCATTAAATATTCAAGATATAGACCATGGCCAATGAAATTACCATGATTAATTCAAGCTAATATTATAGAATATTGTGATATATTAATACATACGTATATAAACTAGCAACAAATAATATAACTGAAGAAAAAAATTTCCAAGAATTCGATGAAAATAATAATTCTTAAGAAAAGCCTTAATTCTTATCGAAACGCAATTCGTATATAAAAGCCTCGATTAGTTTGAAATTATTTTTATCTTTTCAACGATATTATGGAAACACAACTCGAGACTATTCACAAATGGTTTGTTATAATTCTTGTTCTACTTTTCTACAAAGATTACCTCGATTTTGTACAGTGGGTTAGAATATTCATCAAGATTATTGTCAAGATACTTGTTTATATTTCTTAATTATGTTAACAAGCTCACTTTTCACGCACAATATCAATGTGTCTTATCAAATTAAAAGCACAAGGATAACTTTTTTAATATTTATCTTTATAAATATATACTTGCAAAATTAGTTCAACTTAATAGAACTATATTCTAATCAGATTTTAATCTTGTTAAATTAATAATTGATTACATACTAAAACAGTTCGGGTCAAATACATGTTCGTGTTTTAAGAGCGCACAAAAACACATTTCTAATATTATTAGGAATACCCAAGGGGCTTTATTATTAATATAATTTAATATAATAATTTTTAATTAAAGTAAATATAATTGACTTGCTCAAATAAAAATTACTTTAAAAGAAATGTCCAAGATTAAAATAAACTATTTCTTTATTATTTAATTAAAGGTAAAATAATAAAGAATGAATAATAATACTAATAATATGAAGTGATCAAGTAAAGTTATGCTGTATAATATAAATGTGTCTGGTATATACTAGACTGAGCATTTCATAATGGAATATCAATCATGTATTTCATGACATTTTCACATTTCTTTCCAATTCTTTATTAATAAAAATGAATTTTCATTCAATTACTGCAAATTATTTCACTTTCCTTACGAAATGAAAATCCATTTATTTTCTCATATAATAAGAAAATATTATATATTTATTGTTTCCTTTCTATTAATAGTATTATTATAATTTATTTTCCAATAAATTAGCATGCTAAATTGTTGGAAATAATATATGAATTCAAAAATGATGGATCGAGTAAATATTGATTGCCAATATGACAATAATAACAAGGACAATTCAAGAACACTTTCGTACAAGTTTCAGTATAATATTCTATCGACGAATATAATATGAACATGTACATTTTGTGTCAATAATTTTGTTAAATATTCAAATACAATAAACACCTGGCACCTATTATTATTAGGACACACATGCTAATTAGCACATAAAATTAGAGCTTGCTCTTTTTAGGTTAGATAAATATCAGAGAGAGAGAGAGAGAGAGAGAGAGAGAGAGAGAGAGAGAGAGAGAGAGAGAACCAAAGAATTAGATCATCACTAATTAGATCAGAATAATTAATATCTAATGATTGATAGCAAACAATCTATCAATTATTAATAATAGATTAAGCTTGCATATAATTGTTATTAAAGAAAATATCCTAGATATCTCATGACAGAATATTGTGAGTTAATTTTCAACAAGCAAATCAATATCTAACCATTTATACTAGAAAATTACCATACACAATAAAATAAAAAAGAAATTACCTGATGGAAGCCATACTTGTGTGCTGAGTGGGTGACTCAAGAAGTACCTTTCTTTGACCTAGTACCAAGAACATATTAGATGTGTTGCCATTGATAGCACTTTGTTTATAATCGTAAACGTTTGGCGGTATTCCATTGACTGTTAGCGATGGTGTCTGTCCTAACTGTCCAGTGCTTGTGTTGTATGGTTTCCGGGGAAACATTCTGTTAAAAACGTTACTAAACTTATCTTTTTATTCATTCATTATTAAAACGGATTAATGACTCCAAAACTCTATTATTATAATCGGAGAACATTTAGAAATCAAAAATTATAATTACGTATAAAAATCCATTAACTAAAGAGACAAAATAAAATAGCAAGTTCAATTTATTCAAAACATGATTCAAATAGAATATATTAGCAAGTTAAAAATTTGATATTATCAGATAATTAGTTAATTGCATGGAATAAACTTCTCACATGAAATTAACTTGCAAACTTTTTTATAATTAATTTCTATGAAATTTTTATAAATTAGAAAATTAAATATTTATCAAGCTATTCTAAAAAAAATATCATTAATATTATTTGTTTGAACTAGATGGTCTATTTTAGTGTTCTATTTAGAATATTATTCTCATTTTAGAAAAGTCATCTTTATTTTTTATACCTTGCACATTCTTATTTATTACAAAACCATTAAATAATAATAATTAATACTGAAATCAATGAATATTTAGTAGTTTTCTAATGAAATTATGGGAAACAAAGGGGTTTAATGAACTCGAGTTATGTAATGATCAAGATAATCTAATATTATTATATTCCCAAAGGAAGAGACTGTCCTCACTTGATATGACCGGATAATTGTCTAATCAATAATTCAATAAAATAAATGTTCTATAAATTCAAAACACGTATTCAAACAAATATTGAAATACATTATATTTTTTTATTAAAAATCAATAAATTTTATTTGCAGGAAAAATCCTAATATCAATAATATCAAGAACACTACATAATTCATTAGAAAGACTAGGTTATTTCGGGAAAACAAATTCTAGGTTATTTGAATCTTTGACATTTAAATATTAATATAACAATAAATATGTAAATCAATTTCTAAAATTATAATAATTTTTTCATTCAAATGAATAAATAATATAAAACAATCATGGTATTATTATGATAATAACCGTAGAAATTATAAAAATCCAAAAATTATTTACCAGTATACGATCAGAATAATAAATAAGTAACTTTTGATTGCTTACCTTTTCTGTAAGATTAAAAGATTTAGTCGAGTTTAACTTAACTATAACAAAAAAATTATAAATTTTTATGAATAACCTTGTTAAATCAATTTCATGTTAAAATTCCTGTTCATGTATTAAAGTGTCTCCAGTCGAAAGGCAGCCTAAGTTTCCAAGGGGTCGATAAGTTCATTGAACTTAAGGTAAAGCCTCATTCATATTCTGTGCGTTATTCTAAGTGATTGAAACAGAAATAATCAGAATTTTTTTATTTTCGAACAATTATTAGAATTTGATTTATTTCTAGGAAATGACAATAATCGAGATAATTACCACTTATTCTTTATTAAATTGAACTAAACCTACAATTCATAAGTTTGTCACAAATTGTTAGCCATTAATTTAAGGCTATATTCTGTGCTTATATTCTATGTTATTAGAATTAAGAGCTTGGTAGTTGTGTTGATTAATAATTAACAAAATAAGTGAAATTATCACTTAATCACAACTAATTTAAACACATATCGGTAATCTCGGTTACCTTATTCAATGCCAATCACTTAATGAAAGATCATTTGTGACTATCAAACTAATGGCTTGTCGTTGGGCAGAGAGCATGATATCCAAAGGTTCAAACTTCAAATTATTATAAAATACAAATTATTTGTTTATTTAAATCAATACAAATACTTATTGCACAGCTATTCCAACATTAGTTTGAGAGTCACAAATGATCTTTTATTAAAAATGTTCATCTTGTAAATTTTAAACTATTTAGATTATTTCCAAATAATTATATTGAAAATATTCCAAATCATCTCTTAAAAAGAATCTGTTGAAAAGTTAAATTTAAATATAGAAATAGCTTTAAGTTTAAATTAAAATTATTATAAAAATATAATTTCCTTCTTAATTAAAATGTTTTTTTAAATAATGTTTTTAATGATTATGTTAAAAATATTTAAATTTTGCATTAAATAATTTCTGTATAGTTAATCTTAAAATGTTTTAATTCTGTTGATTCATCTGTTTTAATGTTAGGTTCAACAAAACAGTTGTTCTAAGATATGTAAATAGCGTTCATTTAGTTAATTTCATTAATTTTAAAGTTTGGTTAGAATTTAAAAATTTTCGCTTGTAATTACAAGATAATAAAAAGTATATACAGATATAATTCTGTAAAGTTTGGAACCTATTAAGGTTTATAAGATTAATTTTAAACCCTTTTAAAAAACCTTATTGGTAGACGTCGATTAGTACATTTTAATAATTTACAACTTTTTTCCAAATATATCTTATAAAAAAGGTGAAATAATTATCTTATATATAATTAATAAAGGGGTCTTTTTTAATATTCTACATAAGGTTATTTAGGAATATAAAGCTAAAGGTATATTTTTAATTATTGTTATCCGATTTCAATTCAAATCTATCACTTTTTTAAAATAGAAAAAATAAGTTTTAGTTTTAATCAGATAATCTCTTTTTAAATGTTTTAACAAAATTATACAGGAGTCCGTTTCATATATTATTTTATTATTTTTTAAAATTTATTTATTTTTTGTAATAAAAATGAATTTTATTGTTTATTGACATTTAATATCCCAGTCAGAAGTGGCTCCTTATGAGCCCGTTTCTGTTGGGATAGCTGTGCAATAAGTATTTGTATTGATTCAAATAAACAAATAATTTGTATTTTATAATAAATTGAAGTTTAAACCTTTGGATATCAAGTTCTCTGCCCAACGACAAGCCATTAGTTTGAGAGTCCACAAAAATTTAAAAAAAATCAAAATTAAAGGTAAATCAACATTTATAGATTTATAAACATGGAAATAATTGCTAGATTCAATAATTGGAGTTAGAGAGAGACTGCAATAAAGTTTTGTTTATTTAGATTTTGGTAGTTATGCGAAGACATATTGTAATTAATAAAGAACTGTAAAATATAACAATTCTTAAAGAATGAGCACAACTAGGGAATTATCACTAACCGTGATATTATTACAGATATACAGTTCCCACAGAACTGGCCAAAGGCCAGCTCTGTGAGAATTAATAAATCATAAGAAGTTAAAATAAGCATGAGGAATCAAATTATTAGAATTTTTATTATCATTCATCAAAGGAAAACCATTCTGTAAACATCTTTGGATTTCCCAATTTTCAAGAAAAATCCTGGCTCGTGCATTGTTTTCTACATAGTTTATTTTAGGGGCTGAAAAATCAACTTGATGATTAAAATTGAGAGAATGTTCCGCAACATTGCTCAAGGAAGGCTTAAATTTAATACAAGCCTTTTCATGTTCCATAATACGGGTGGATAAAAACCTTTTTGTCTGACCCACATATCTAGAATTGCAATTCTTACAGTTTAGTGTATAAACAACCTTACTTCTGTGGTTGATTGATTTAACTTGGGAATTTAAAAGATTTTTAATTGTTAAACCCCTTTTAAAAACAATATTTATATTATAATTTTTGAAAATTTTCCTTATATTTTCACTTAACCCATGATAATAAGGCAAAGATAAAAGATTATCTTGATCAAATGTTAATCTACCCATATGGTTATTGTTACAGTTTATTTTTACACTGATTAAAAACATTGTTGATAAGATATTTAGGATAAGAATTTTGAATCAAAATACTTTTAACTTGCTCAAGTTTAGATTCTAATGAGTCCTTATCACTAGAAAGTGAGTAAGCTATATTGAACATATTTCGAATCACAGACTTTTTAATTTGAAAAGGATGATGGGACCGAAAGTTTAAGAATCTACTAGAATGGGTTGGTTTTTTATAAACACTAGTTTTAATAGTATCATTATTTCTTGTAATTTTTATATCAAGAAATTTTATTTCATTATCTCTTTCAATTTCCAAGGTAAATTTAATGGATTTGAAAACTTCAGCTATTTTATTAACATGATCATAAAATTCTTTCATATATCTTTTATTAATAACAAAAAAGAATCATCCACAAAAAATTTTAGAAACTTTGGTTTAATCTTGCAATATGAAATAGATTTTTCAAATATATGAGAAACAAGAGCCTCGGCAAAAATTGGTGAAAGATTTGAACCCATAGGGGCCCCAGCTTTTTGACAGTAAAATTCACCATTAAATGCAAAAGAAGTGTTTTACATACAGAACCTTGTTAAATCTATAATACATTGAACAGGTAAGCTAGTCAAGTTTAACAAATTGGGATAAGAATTTAATTTAAATTTAATGATGTCCAAAGTTTGCTCAATAGGTACATTAGTGAACAGGTTAACTATATCAAGGGATATAATAACATCATTTTTATTGATATTTATTTTTTTAAACTCAGTTAAAAACTCATTGGAATCGCGAATAGAATATTTCGAATTTCTAATTACAGGGGTTATTAAATTATTTAAAAATTTTGCAAGTCTAGATAAGGGATGAGAAAAATAAGGACAAATTAGACGAGCCGGGAAATTATCTTTATGTAATTTAATAATACCATAAACAATAGGAATGGAATAAACATCGATGCGAAGAGATTTGTAATGATATAAACTTAAATAACCCATGTCAAAATAAGCCTTTAATATATCAAGTAAATATTTTGCAATTGCATTGGTATCATCCCTTTCAATTTTTTCATAAATATTTCTATCATCTAAAATATCCTTAATCTTTTTAATGTAATCAGATTTATCCAAAACAACCGTCTTATTACCCTTATCTGCGTTAGTAAAAATTATATCCTTGTAAGATTTAAGTCTGTTAATGGCATCTGTTTCAATTTTACTTATATTTGGAGAAATTAGAGGCTTATTTTTTAGAGCATTTATTAATTCCAATCTAATGGTCGAAATTACCCTTTCATTTTTAATTAAATTAGGCATTCTTTTAGAAAGATTTACAACCCAATCATTACTTATATTTTTTGTTTTATCTAATAAAGAGGTATTATTAAAATTTAAATTAAAAATATTATTTTCATGATTAATCTTTAATTTCCTAAATTTTCGTTTTAATCTCATTCTAGTATTTACCTTGGTCTTAATAGATTTGCTATTTGACCTTTCTATTAATTTGTTTAAAATATCATAAAGAAATAAACATTTTAACTCCCCAAGCTTATTTTTTGACATATTATCTAAGTATTTATTTTTTATTTTAAGGTTATTGAGTTTTATTTTTAATAAATTTAAACAACATCTAAGAACTTCAGATTTAGCTCTTTTAGATTTATCTATACATATAATTTTGAGAGAATTAGGGATTATATTATAATCTAGACATTTTCTGTGGGAACTGTATTTCTGTAATAATTTTCTGTATTTATTTAATTGTTTTATATTGATATTCAGTTATTTAATATCAAATTTTATATTTATTTATTTAAAACTTATTTTAATGTCTTATTCTGATTTCCATAAGTTTAAATGCAAATAAACATTTTTAAAAAAATTTGAGAGATGTTTAATATAATTCATTGCTGATATTTGACCCGCTCTACACTTTGGCTGTCCTTCGGTTGCAGTGCTGGACGACATCAGTTGATGCCTTATTTTAGGCATTTGTGCTGAAGAGGAGAGCAGTTGACTCTCGAAACAAATTATAATTTGTTTACAATTATTAATAAGTTTTAATAATTAAAGTATCACGGTTAGTGATAATTCCCTAGTTGTGCTCATTCTTTAAGAATTGTTTTTTACAGTTCTTTATTAATTACAATTTTAGGTAACTTTTTTAAAATATTTTTATAATTAAAAAAAATTTTCCAAGATTTTTTAAGTTTATATTTATGATCAAGTTAGAATAGCATGAACAGATAATTTTTTTTAATAAAATATTTATTACAAAAAGTTAATTTTCTCAACTTTAATTTAATCTGAAATAAAATATCTAGCTTATTATCTACATTTGCAATTAAATGCTCATTAAAAAAAACATAAGAATATCCTAGAACTTAGGATTTAACCGTAAAATAAAGAATTCAATAGATTTAAAAAATTCGGTTTTATAAACAAACAATTTAAGTATATTTTAGAAAAAATAAAGTTATTTTGTAACAAAATATTTAAAGTTATCATATTTATATTGTTTTTAAAATTATCGAATTTATAAAACATCTATTTTTGCCTATATCTAAATTTATACTTGAAAAATTTTTATCTTTTAAAACAATTATTAAATAAAGATGAATGATATTATGTAATTTTGATTTAAGTAAATCAAAATACCTAGTAAATATTTAATTAAAAAGATGTTTAAAAATTTCCATTGATTTACTTAATTTAATAATAATTTAAAACTACATTATCAAGCAGCTTTAATAGAAGGGGTAAATTATATTAAGAATTAACTAGGAAAGGTTCTAGGAATGCCTGATAGGCCAAATATATTAAGTTAAACGCGAAGTGCTCTTTTACCTTATAACTTTTATCATTTCCAGTCCCACTTTCTGCTCAATTACCAAGTTCTTAATATAAATTATTTACAGTTATCTCATTAAATATTAAACTCAATTTACAATAGAGAATGAAATTTTAAGTAAATGTTATGTACGCCATAACTGCCCTTACACTGAACTTAAGTATGGGATTTCCCCAAACTCACACATGATCTCAAGGTCATAGTGTGACGACACTTACGACAGTTTAAAGGCATAGACAGTCAATCAATCAGTAGTTGTCAGTAGTTGTTAGTCTGTAGTTAGTGTCAGTTAGTTGTCTGTTGTCATTCAATCAATAGTGTTGTCGTCTGACTGTCTCTTAACATCAAATGAGTTCAATGTCTTTGAGGGCGTTTTACTAATCAGTCCTAAATAGAATTTAACCGAAAGAAAGACCTATTATTTCAATTGTATTTCGTTTCTATTCCTATCAATAAATGCTTTTATAAAATGTGTTCTTGCAATTATTGGTGTTTGGTGTAAACCACTCTCTGTGATCCTAAAGATCTCGGATAAGGGGAACGACTGTTGTGTGGGTGTCTACCCCTGGGTCTGGCATTGAGCGCAGACTTCCCTACGGCCCACATAACTGGTGGAGGCACCGAGTACCCGGCGCCTCCACCAATTTCGTGAGCCGTAGGGAAGTCTGCGCGGAACGGCCAGACCCAGGGATAGACACTCAAGAAATAGTCGTTTCGCTTAACCGAGATCTTCACAAAAGAGAGAACATACACATCACAACACAATTAAATACAACTTAAACTTTAATTAAAAGCATTTATTGAATTTGAAAAGAAATACAAAATATTTAATTAGAGAAAAGTGGACATTAATTGTCGAACGCCTAACATTTGCTAACTCTTGACTTTTTAACAACAACTCTGATCGATAGCTGATTGACGACAGATTTACAACTAATTAACATCTAATGCACAACAACTAATTGATTACTAACAAGTAAAGCCCTTTAACTGTTGTGTAGAGTCGTAACAGAGTGACCTTTATGTCAAGTGTCAGTTTAGGGAAAAACCATATCTAAGTTCAGAGTAGTTGTAGTTATGGCGTACATAACCATAAAGAAATGCTTAATTCAAATAAAATTAAACTTAAAATGATTGCATTTTCTTAATATAACTATTATAAAAATTTAATTCAATTTATATTAATTTCACTATCTCAATTATAAAAATATTATAATATTTCTAACATGAGTATTATAACAACTATCATTATAGAATGGTATAAAATTTTATTTCATTTATAATCAAAATTAAATCAAAAATTGTGAAAATACAAGTAACATTACACTGCATTCGAAAGTTAATATTTAATTTTCTTCCATATTTTATCAAAAACTATTTGAATTTTCCAAATCATTTTCCAATTTTAACATGTTATCATAAAATTATTTTAATCTATTAAGTTATAACCAGAAATCGACAAAAGTATAGGAAGATAAAAATTAAAACTTATGAAAGAACGTGCACAAATTGACAATAAATGAAATAAGGCTTATTAATAATCCACTAAACCTTAAATTCATAAATTCAAAAAAGCTTTAAATTTTAGGACATAAATTGTTCTCAATATGTGCATGTTCCTTTCATAAGGTTTTTATTTTTATCTTCCTATACTTTTGTCGCTGTCTTGTTATAACTTTATAAATAGAATTTGAAAAAAATAAAGTATTGTTATCTTTATCTATAATTAAATTATTTTTAATTTAAAAAATAAAATTAAAGTATAAGTGAAAAAAAGAAAACCAAAAGTAAGTAAATGACTGAGAAAGTCAAAGGTAAAACTTAAAAATTATTTGAATAAAACAATATATTTCATAATTTATTAATGACGATAATTTTATCGTGTTGTTCTAATATAATCAAAATGTAAATATATTGACATACAAGAAGTTATTGCAATCCAGTGATTAATTTTGAAATTTTGTATAATTTTAAAAATATTAACTTATGATATACAATTTTGAAATAAGTTATATAAAACTTTTTTTAAATTAAAAATTAAATTTTTATTTTTGAATTAATTATTCTTTTATTTTTGTAATTGTTTATATTGAAAAAATATATTGAAAAGTAAAAACAAATACACTAGATAGAAAAAAAAACTAGGTGAAATACCTAACGAAGCCGGTTAGTTATTTGAGCAAAATCAACTTTTATTTAGTTCTTAAATACATTTTTAAACAATGTATAAATTTAACATACAAAACAAGTTTGAATAAAAAAAGATAAGAATAACTTACACAAAATTATAAAAATGAAATGATGGAATTTTATTTACCAAATGAATTAAAATTAAATTTTTGTTTAATTTCAAAATTATTTAAAGACAAAATTACAGTCAAATAAAAATTTTGTTGAAAATTATTTAAACAGAATTATCTGTTTTTAACTACTATTTATATTAATTTACATTAATTTACTTTTATTTAAATTTATTTACATTTATTTACAATTATTCCTATACATTACTTAGGCGAAAAAATCTCTATACTACCTCTCTATCTGGCATATATTTTTTGGAATTCCCGTTATGACTTTAATTCGTGGCCATCCCTGCTTAATATATAATAAAATTAATTAATTTTATTTGAAATTATATCATTATAAGTTTTACAAATAAATATCAAAATTAATTGTTTATTAAAACTTGCAAAATATATATTTACGATAACTAAATACTGAAGAAGACCAAACTCATGTACTAGTCTCAGGGGGAGTATTTTCGTAAATTTTCCTCTTCAGGGGATATTTTGTAATAACCCCTAAATGACTATGTTAAGTTGATAAATAAATAATTTTACTGAAATTGAATAATCTTTTCCATTCTATGGAACCGGGTAAAGAATTTAATTGAAATGTAAAGAACTGTAATTTTATCTTTAACTTATTTAAAAATTAATTCCTAAATTCTAATTTTTTTATGGAATACTACAAAGCTTCTCTTTTTTACTTATCAAAAATATTCACATATTTAATTCATTAATAATCTCTAAGAAGTAGCGGAGCCACTCTAGCCACCTTTCCTATGGACTAACGAAGAAAGGTTGCTTGGCTTATCCTAAGGGTATGGCAGCTCAAATAAACCATCTATCGTCCCTAAAGTTAGCCCCTATATCTACTCTTTCAATAATCTCTGAAATATATTCTCTCTCTCTCTTTTTCTCTATACACATTTACTCTCTCTTTCTCCACACATTCTCTCTTTCTCTCCTCACACATTCCATACATTTATATATTATCTCTCTCATATATATACTAAAAGATATAATGCTTTTGAGCTAAAGTTATCTATTAATTGAAATTCAGAATAAGTTTAAATTTTTTAAGTAATAATTATTAAATAAATACTATGCAATAAAAATTTACACAATTTATAACACAAAGCATTAATTCTAATAAAATATCAGTAAAACAATGTACTTGTTTGAACTTTTAAATTTTAGTTGAATTAGATTTTTCTATATTTTACTAGATATTAAGCGAGTCTTATTCTACGCTATTATATGAGTATAATTTGTTTGGTTTAAATAAAATTATAGTAATTTAAGAACAAAATCTCAGATAATCTGTATTTACACAAATATTTGAATATATTTATATAAAGGCTGGAAAGGCTTTTTATAAAGAGTGTCTTCACATTTTTTTCTAAAAAAGCTAAGTGTAAAGAAAGCCATAGAAACCAGACTCTCTTACGTATAAAACACAATCATTTAGTCAATCGAATAATATTTAGAGAACTGGTTATGAAAATCATGGAATAAATTATTTCTTTAATTATTATATATGGACCTTTATTCTGAAGAAATCCGTTTAAACCCATTCGGTTGCCCTAAATAATGGTCTTATGGTATTTCATTTAAAAAAATTAGTGAAAAGTTTTAAACTTGGTTTTTCTTCTATAATTTCATTTATTTGTAAATTACAATAATTTTAGTATTTTGGTTGAAATTAATGAATAGTTTTTACTACATTCCTTATTATGATTATATCTTGAGTCAGCGCGTGAGTACTCAGACTCTGACGATAATATTTATGAAAAAGTCTTGATGTTTGGAGAGTTGTGGCCAACAAAAGCACTCATATTGTGAACAAATGTTTCATATTTAACCACCGACTCAACCAATAATTGTTTCTCTTTCTCCGTATATAAGCTAATATTCTATTCTCAATATATATCGTAAGGCTTAGAGAAAATTTTTTTGTATTATAGAGGGGACTAATTTAAATGAGGAGCGGCCAAATACACTACAGGAGAGCTATCAGGTCAAGTGAAATGCCTTTAAGCAATCATAGAAAAGACAGGCCAATGAAAGGGCAATTAACACAAGTATGTTTTAAAGCGCAGCAACTAATCGTTTCAAACATTATTTAAGTGCTCGATTGCATCGCATACCTAACAATAATCATAAATATTTTTTCAATCGAACTCAAAAGGATTGTCGGTAAAAGCGATGAAGAATTGGATGAATTAATTTGTGATATTTGTCACGACATTAACGAAAGCACTCTGGTCGCTATATGTTTTCAATAAACGTATTGTTGTGTTTGTATTTATTAATGCCTTATAATCAAAAATACCTATCCTAATTACAGAAAAAACCTTAATACAAAAGAAAATTGACCCGCTTCTTAAATTAATTAAACAAATTAATTTTAAAAATGTGTATTAAATGTAACGAATGTGAAGGAAAACAAAGCAAAGAAAGGTTAACGGTTTTGATCGGTGCAAACAGTGATGGAACTGAGAAACTAAAACCAATGTTTATTAAGCGATCAGCTATACCATGGTGTTTTAGAAACAAAAAGGGCTTACCTGTTATTTACCGAAACAACAAAAATTCTTAAATGGCTGAAGATATTTTCCGATCATTTTTCACTACATTTACATAGTAAGTGTAGTATATGTAATCGTTTTGACCCACCCACCCACCCATCTACCAGCTCCCTCACTAATTCTACCATCTTCCTCACTCAGTCTACCGTCTATCTCAACCATTCTACCGGCTCAATCACTCAGCCTCCTGGCCATGTCATCCATTCTACCGGCCCACTCATTCAATTTGCCAGCTCTCTCACCTATTTTTTCGGCCCACTCACTGATAAAATCCCGTTAATGTAGTGGAAATGGCTTTGCCTTCAAACCTTGTTTGAAAAATGAAATAAAAAGTTCATAAGAGAATTCCGTAGAATTGTATTAATTTTAGACAATATTTTTGTACATAAAACCATTTATGAATTGAATGGAGAATTGAATACAAAAGATATTGACTTATATGAGAATATTGTAAAGTTAAATAATGCTTTTATTGAATTAAAGTGGAAAACAATTGAAAATTGTTTCCAAAAGGCTGGTCTCAGCTTTAGAGGAGAACCTCAAATAGAGATTATTGAAGAAAGCAAAGAAACTCCACAGGTTTTTGAATGTAATGAAATCATTGAAAAAATTTAATCAATTAATTTATAATTTAATAAATTTATTAATTATAATGATAAATTATAGATATCTGAACCCATTGTTTTTAATTAACAGATGTTTTTAAAGACCAGAATAATTCTAATCAGATTTATAAGAGATGGAAGTCGACGAAATCCCATTAAATTGAATTAAACCCATGGGTAGCCCCCTTTTGACTGGCTAGATAATACTGGTTTGATTTATAAAATTTGATTTCAATTTTAATCATTTCATATAAAAAATTATTTATATTTTCATCCTAAATAATAGATGTATTAATAACATTTCTTATTTGTTTACTAATAAATATTTTATAGTCTTAACTGAATAAAGTCTAATAATGCAGAAAAAGCCTTAAAATTGATGTTTTATGTGTTTTTAAACAATTTTGGATAATTTTGAAAGTACCCTAACTTATACCCCCCTTTAGTTCGAACAGAAATACCCCTCTTATACCCCCCTTGGACCTCGGTCTTTACCCATCCCTGATAATATATAGTTTAAAACTATCAGGATAACCAAAATTACATCAAATTTTTAAAAAAAATACTAATAAAATTACACGGCTTTCACAAGTTTTTATTTAATTTTCGTCCATATTTTTATCAAAAACTATGTGAATTTTGCAAAACATTTTTCAATTTTAACATATTATTATAAAATTATTTTAATCTATTAATTTATATATTTATAATAGATTTATAATAAAAATAATGTCTAGTTACCTCAATTTATAATCTAACTGTTTTGAATTATAAGGAAAAAAGGAAACAGAAAGTGAGTGAATGACTGAGAGAGTCAAAGGTAAACATAAGTCAAACATAAAAATTACTTTAATGAAAACAAAAAAATTCATAATTTATCATTGTAATAAATTTTTAGTGATTTTTCAAAATAATCAAAATGGAACACAGGTATATAAGAAAAATTTGCAATCCAAAGATAATATTTTAAAACATAGTACAATTTTTAAAATATTTAACTTTATATTTAAAGTTTTTAAATTCGTCAAATAAAACTTTTTATTAAATTCAAGGTTAAATTCTTATTTTAAAATTAATTATTTTTATATTTTTTTTTAATTGATACAATCGAAAAAATTATATTGAATAGTAAAAACAAAATATATTTCTTGAAAAAAGAAACTAGGCGTAATACTTCCCAAATTCATTTAAGTATTTGAGCAAAATCACCAATGATTCAGTTCCTAAAACCATTTCTGATTTTTTTAAAATGGATAAATTTAACAAATAAAACATTATTTGACTTATTTTTTACTTTGCAATGAGTAAGTAAATATAAGAATAATATATTCAAAATAATAAAAATTAGAAACTTTTATACAACTTTGATACTGTATATTTTGCATTTTATTCAAGATTTTATTTTTATATTATATTTATTTAATAAGAATTTTTTTTCCAAATTTTATCTGTATTTTTTTAAATTGAAAATTATAAAATGAACGCAAAATATAAAATTTATAAAATGCATTTAGAATTTAAATGTAAATAATAGTCAACAGTAGATAAATCTATTTAAATTATTTTATAATGAATTAATAGTCGACTGTATTTTAATCATTAGATATTTTTGAAAATAAACAAAAATTCAATTTTTAATTAAAGGGATAAGAAATTAAAAACTTTTATATTAAATTTTGGATAAATATGTTTTTATTTTTATTTAATATTTATAAAACATAAAATATGTCTAATAAAGTTTAACTTTTTAATATTATTCAAACCTAAACCTTACAAAACATATTGTCATAATTAAAAACTCATAAATTCTGTTATATCTATAATACCGCTCAAAATCTATGAATTATTTTATGTATAAACGAAAGGGTTTATCGAAAATACAAATGTTCACGAATGTAGTTTAAACTGATTTATAGAGAAATTTATTTAAATCGTAAGATTTGTAGAAATAATATCCCTAAAACCTTACCAATAAAATTATTCACGTATTATATTGGAAATCAAAAAATTATGCTTTAAAAGATGTAAACCCTATTGTATTCAAGTGGTTTATTTCATAGATTGTGGAAATCTAGACACAAATTAAATGTCAGAAATTTTGTTTATATGATCGATCATTGAAATGCACTTTAATTAGTAGCTTTTGTTAGAGTTTACGCTTTATAACAAACTTTAAATAATAGTGTCGGTATTACACATGATAAGTCTTTGGCTCTATTATGTAACAGCCAAAAATAAATTTTAAATTTTTAGTTTATATCATTTTCCAAGAATAATATATTATTAATTTTTGCAATGTATTCTAATCAAATTTTATAAAAGTACATTTTTTTTATTTAAAATTTATAATTTTTGCTTTAAGTATATTAAACAAAACGTACATGATATAAGACTAATATAGGATTAGCTGTCAAAATATTTATCTCGTCTTTAGGACATAAATAATAAACTTAAAAATAAAAAAAAAAGTGGTTTACAAAATTTGATATAATTTTTATTAGAGTCAAAAATGACTTGAAAATGTCATAACTGGCCAAGGCATTACATAATATAAGTAATGAAATATAATGTTATTGTGATAATTCATTAATAAACTGTTCGATAGTAATTTAATTATATTTTTGGATAAATTTATAAATAATTAAATAATTTAAAAAAGTATTTTGGCATATTACTTTGGTTAATTTTAAATTTTTGTTAATTGTTTAAATGAATAATTAGTAAAAACATTTATTTTTATAAAATTTTAATCTATTAAGTTAACCCAAAGTTTTTAAAAACACTAAAAAATGTGGTCGTACTTAGTCTACATATTTACTTATTTTTATCTCCTCTTCAATGGAGTTTATGTTACCTTGAGGCTTTTTGACTTATATTTATCCATAGGAATTATTTTCAGTATAACTGCAGATCACTATTGTTATAAAATGCTATCAATTGGTTATATCAATATTTAAATATAACCTTTGTTACAAGTTTTAAAATTTTAGTTCATTTGTAAAATATTAAATTTAAATATATTAAAATTTTCAAAGTGTTAATAAACATTAGATACTAATAATTTCGGGAAGATACAATCCATCCCCGAAATAGGGGACCCGGTTATAGGCAAAACTCGATATAAGAGCGGGTTTTTGGCTGCACCGGCAGCTCCTATGGTGTCACTAATGTTAAAGAGTTCGGATATAAGCGTATCGGATATAAGCATATCCTCGATATAAGTAATGCCATATCAATGCACTGCAATGCAAAC
>JAQFZM010001331.1:0-19156 GCA_034695785.1 Galumna obvia | reverse complement strand
ATTTCTGTGAGGGGAACACCTATTTTATAAATGAGACAAAACAACTTAAAAATATCATCGGAACACAACTTTCGATGCCTTTGCGAAGTCTCCGGTGATTCTGAAATTTCTGAGTTTCCGAAGTCACCCAATTTGAAGGTAGAGTTGAGAAATATGTCCCGAAATGATATGGAATTTTGGTCCTGGAATAGAATGTAAAAGATATTCGATGCAAGAATGTCCATATGAATGACACCCATTCTGTGGATGTATTCGAGAGCCCTCACAATTTGAGCGAACCAGTGACGGGTCAGTTCTATTGGTAGAATCCATTTATTAGCAATGGAAACGGCAATTCCCTCACTTTTCGCCTCATCCAACAGATCGTCGAGAGTTCCCGAACAAAGTTCAAGAAAAAGACAGACACGAGAGAAAGGGTATCCCGTTTTGGAGTCGAAAATACCCCCATAAGCAGCCATTTGACACACATTCTCGTGTCTCAAACGTCTCAGAGCATCGTATTCTGTAAATGATATTTCTATAGACTTTTTATCACCAGGTTCATTGTGACTGATAACTTTCATCGCAAAAGTAAAGGGTCTCCACTGTTGTAATACCTGAACCCAATATATTGCATCTACCTCATAGACTATCCCAGTACAACCTTCACCTAATTTTTCAATTATATCAACATTTTGAATGAAATCTGAATGCAATAATTCTATTTGTTCTTGTTCAAACTCACCTACCCACTCTTCTCCGAGTGGTTCCTCATCTGTTGGATACAATTGTGATGGCGGTGGGGGAGGGGTTATATCTTTTAGTCTATCGAAATAAGACAACTCATCTTGGTATGCCTGTTCTCTACTGAGTCCTATATGTCTTCTTCGACGAGAGCTTCTACTCGTTCCCATTCCCGGAGTGTTCGCCAAATGTCTCCTCTGTTGTAGTCTCTGACGATTACGATTGTGTCGACCCATTCTTTCGGACACTTCTGTTCACAATTTAATTAATTTCAGACAACAAATGAATTAATTTTGAATTTTTGAATAAAATTTTTAATATTATTTATTGTTTTAATGTCAACCCTTTAGTTCTAAACATTGTTTTGAAATTTATATAAAATTTGTTAATTTGAGTCAAATATAAAATAATTTTTAATTAAAATATTAACTCATTTTTCATTCATTCTTATGGTATTCCTATTACTCATAATATTCTTCTATTTGTTGCTGTTCTGATGGGTTAACCTCTTCTTCCTCATAATATTCATCATCTGTTGTTTCCTCAGAATATGTCACTTCTATTTGAGGTTTATTGGGTTCGACCCACTTTTGAGAGGCGTCACTCCATATCCATTGCAACTCATTTTCTGATCGAAGAATAAAGCGTTCGGTTAGGGATTCGTCACAACTCTGAAGCCATTTGTGTTTTCTAATATCAGAAGCAGAAATTTCATGGTTTCCCATTTTATCAAGCAGATCTATCAGCTCAGGTGTAATCCATGAGTTTAATTGTTGTGGCACTTCATTAATATGAAAATCTTTATCTAAAATACTGTACTTGGTAAATTCTTCGAGGGGAACACCCATCTTATAAAAGACACGAAATAAATTGGAAATATCTTCAGAACAAATGGCCAAATGTACCATGCTTGATTTTTCAATTTTAGAGGACCCGAAGTCACCCAATTTGAAGGTAGAGTTAAGAAATTTATCCGAATATGAATCGTATGGTTTACACAAAATGTAAAAAATATTCGTTGAAATGATGTCTCTATGAGTGACACCCATTCTATGGATATACTCGAGTGCTCTAACAATTTGAGCGAACCAGTGTCGGGTCAGATTAAGAGGGAGAACCCATTTATTTTCAACTGAAATACCAACTCCACTAATACCCTGATAACCTAGTTCCTCTGCCTCAACATATAAACTTTCGAGAGTTCCCCCACAAAATTCAAGGAAAACACAGATCTTAGAGAAGGTATAACCAGTTTTGGTGTCACGAATACCCCCATAAGCAGCCATATTACAGATATTCTCGTGTCGGAGACGTCTCAACATATCATAGTCTGTAAATGATCGAAGTATAGCCCTGTCATCACCCGGTTCTTCATGTTTGACAACTTTCATACCAAATCTAAATCGTTTCCATTGTTTTAGTTTCTCAACGAAATAGTCTGCCTTTACTTCAAACACTTTACCCGAACGGCCTGAACCTAATTTTCTAATAACTTTAACCTTGTCAATTTTCTTTGATTTCAACAAAATCATTTGGTCTGTTCTAAAATTTACTCTCCATTCCTCTCCGAGTGGTATCTCATCGTTTGGTAACAATTGTGTGGGCGATGGGGGAGGAGTTATTACAATTGTGGTAGATTGGTCTGAAGGGAAATCTGATCCTGCAATTGGTATGTCTATAGTCAATGGTATATCTGATGGTAGGGGTCTCTGGAGAGGAAATGGTCTCAATTTCCTAAAACGAGGTTTTCTTTCTTTATAATTTCGTTTCCCTAATATTCCTAAACTCCTTCTCAGGAGTTGTCTCGCTCTCCAATTCTGTCCTTTCCCTAAAGCAGTACTTCTATTCCTTTCCATTCCCGGAATGTTCATCACTCGTCTCCTCTGATTGTGTCCACTCATTCTTTTAAACATTACTTTATTTCAGACAATAATTGAATTAATTTTTAAATTTTGAATAAAATTTTCAAATCATTTAATGTTTTAGTTTTATTCTTAATCTTTACTTCAATGAATTTAAATATAATCTTGGTCTTTGAAGTGAAATTTCAATTAAAAAGAGTTATTTGTAAAATTATATTAAAATTGGTTTAATAACTGGTTATATAATTGGTTAGTTTCTAATCCTATTAAACCTAACTCTAATGAGAGACACTTTAAATCCAACAAAACATCTCACAAATCATTTACTAAACATTTATTTTAATATATGAATACATTTTTAATTTGAGACCTCAATCCTTCAATTTATGTCATATTGTTTGTGAGTATTTTCAAGAATCAATTATGTTTGCAAAGGATTCTAATATTTAGTCGATGAGTCACTCATATAATATGTTTCACAAGTTTTAAATTTTTAGTACCCATTTGTATAGCAAACCATTCAAAGAAATAGTTTATATAAGAGCTTTAAATAATCATAAAAATTGTTTGTAAGATCAGATAACATTCTAAATATAACTGTCCCAGCATTATATAATTCACTCCTGATGAAATCATCTTGTTCATAATAAAGTAATAATTAATGATATTAATATAAGTTTGTTTTGAAAGCAGTAGTCGTGACTCAAAATATTTTTAGGAATAAAATACTAATTATTATTATTAAATTATAATTAAAATTATTAATTAATATTACCATGGTATAAATAACGATTAATAAGACAAAAATATAATTAGTATCGATATTAATAAACATTTATATAAATTAAAGGTATTTTGAAATAACTTTTATATTATAAATGAATTTAAATAAAATTTATTCATTTGAATCAAATATAGAATATATTTTAATTCAAATAAAAACTTATTATACACTCATTTCTTCGTGTCTTCAAAAGTTTTATTGAATTAGTTGTGGTTTAATGGGTTCGACCCACTCTTGAATTGTGTCGTCCCAATCAACTTCTGACCAAACGGTGGTCGACAACTGTTCCACCGTTTGTTGTCTTAGGAGGGCCTCAAATTTGATCAAGATAATAAATTTTACACATTTCAGAAATATTTTAACTTGAATAGCACTAACCAAGATAATCATCTACAAAATTCCGCTACAAAATTAAATGAAAAGACATATCTTAGAGAAGGGATATTTATTTTTGTATCGGGAATACCCCATAAGCAGTCATATTACAGAATAAAAGATAAATTTTTCTGTTATGAAATGTCTCTTAAAAGAGTTAAGATTTATAACAATTGAATTTAATATTAATCATAGAATTTAAACATTAAAACAATAAATGATTTAAAAATTTATACAAAACTGAGAATTGAATCAATTGTTGTCTGAAATTAAGTAAATTCTGAACAGAAGTGTCACTAAGAATGAGACGACATATTCGTGAGCGCCAGAGTCGACAACAAAGTGCACAAGAGGTGAACCCTCCGGGAATGGGAAGGAGTAGAAGCTCTCGTCGAAGAAGGAATAGACGTCTTAGAAGAGAACAGGCGTACCAAGATCAGTTGTCTTTCATTAGTCAATACCCTCCATATGAGTATCGCCTTCCTCAGTATGATGACCCTGCTCACGATCCCAAATTTCAAGAAATGAGAAGACATACACAAAGAGATATACCTAGTGACATGATTACTAGTAGAAGTTTAAAAGATGTGCAAGGTATTATACGTGACACTTATGGGGTACAACGAAAACGAAGGGATGAATTGATGTCTTCATTGGGTTATGAGAGGAGAGACAACTCTTTGACGTATGAAAGAGAAGTACCGAATATTGATTCAAGAAGAAGACGATGGTCACTTTATGGACCACAAAGAAGGTTTATTCCGAGGAGATTACGTCCACAGAAAGTGAATGAAAGAAAGAAGTTTAGTAAAAGGGGTTCGCGATTATACAGAATTCGTGAAAAGAGAAGAAAAGATAAAAAGGAGTGGAAAGGAATGAGTGATAGGAGAGTATACCAGAAGTCTGAACACGAAGTACTTGAAAGAAACAGAGGCGTTGCTCAGAGATACTTGCTAGGTAAAGTAGCAAATCTCAGAGAAGGCCAAACCCATACTGACTATTCTGATCCCTTTATGCCTCCAATTGTTCCAAGTTTGAGTCATCCAAGTAGAGCCCTCTCACAAATTGAGGAACAAAAAGATGAAACAGAAATGTCTCCATATTTTCCTCAAAAATTCGTTGGATATCCGACTGCACCCAATATGAGTCGTCGATCAACACTTCAACCCTTGACTACCATTAGTTCCCATTTGCGTCAAAGACGACGACCACTACGAGAACGAACTCAATCGAGTTTCGAGAGAACACCTGAAAGACATTACGAAACGGATGACGACTCAGAATATGAGGGCTGAAGAGTGAATACCATTTCAATGAAAATATAGTTTCGATTAAATATTTATTCGATTAATAGAATTTCATTGAATATTATATTAAATTTAATGATTAGTTTTAGTCTAATCCTTACTTAAATATACAGTAGTGGAAACAATTATGTAAGGTCGTTTAAACCTCTGTAATTTTTGAATGGCTCAATGGATTTTAAAGCGGTTTTCATTTATTTCCTATATTGAATAATTCAATTGAAAAATACACATTAAAACAATTTTTTCAACTTTCTTTTTATATACAAAATTACTTCATACCCCATAATTTTAGATTCAGTTAAGATTATTAAATGAAACTCGGTACACAAATACAGTATTTTATAATGCACCAAACGCAACTTGGTTCATTAAAATTGGTTAAGAAATGTTTGAATAAGATCAATTCGTATTTTCAAAATTTTAAATTTCACAAGCTGATTTTTTCAAAACTAATAAGAATATTGTAAAACAAAAAAATACGTATCGGCTTAAATTTGATTTAGTTTATGAATATTACCAAAATAAATTCATATCCGTTAAATTCTTCAAAATATAGAAAAAGACACATATTCTTAAATTATAAGATAATTATACAAGATAATTTGAAAATATATTATTCTAAGAAAATTTAGGCAAAACCATAGTTGGGGTTAAAACGGGATTAAATTCTTATAAATATTAGGGGAGATATAGATACAAATTGAGTCTCACGTAAAAAGGCCATGACTGTATTTTACAAAATGATAACAATTCATGTAGTGAATACTTAATACAAATTCAAAGAAAAATAATTCAAAATATTTTTATATCATTAAAACAACAGAAAATTACTGATATTTTACTTAAATTGTAATTATTTGACTTTTTATGATGTTTTTTACCTTAAATAATAAAGTTACCTATCTTATGAAATGACCGATGTTATGAACTATTTTTGATTCCCCGATCAATTCATATGATCGGTCTTTTACTGTATATTAAAATCATATCAATAATTCGAACTAAATTTTCAAATACTTCAAATATAGTTAATAATTTAATAAAATTATAAAATTAATAGAAATTTTATTATTTTTTGTTGTGAAGGTACAAAATTTTGATAAATAGAATAAAAATTTTAACTAATCAAAATAAAAAATTTAAAATTTAAACATTTTAACTTAATAATTTATACTTTAAATTAAAAACATTAAGGAATTAAAAATTTAGATAATTATAGTTTTATTTAAATGTTATTTAATTAGAAACAGAGAAATCATATTTAATTAAATGTCAACGATATCTTTCCTATGCCTTTAAAATAAATAAAATATTTTAAAATGTATTGCAATTATAAATATACTTATTTAAAATTATTTTAAATAGTTATAATTGCCTTAAACTAACATAGAATATTATCTTAAATTTAAATATTATAAATTTTAAATTAAATCACAAATTTGTGCATATACAGTTATTCCTCCATATAACCAGATGGTTGGTGCCACAAATATATCTGGTTAAATCGAAATCTGGTTATATCAGGAGCATTTAACATTACGAGTACCATAGGAGCGTAATTTACTCTGGTTATATCGAGTTTCTGGTTAAATCGAAACATGATAAATGGGGGACAGAGTGTAATATGTTTTTCTTCTTTCAATCATTAATTTGAACTAACCGATAATTTGAACCAAATATCCGAAACCAAACTTGTTCAAATTAACCGTCTGTGACTGTATTATTGAAAATTTATATATTTGGTTAATAGTTTTTAAAATATAATTATAAAATAATGTAAGAATTTCTTACAATTTTGCACAACTCAGTTGTAAAAAATTCTTATATTATTTTATAATTATGTGCTAACCACTACAAAAAATATATCTTTTGTTTTTAAATAACTTCAATGAAATTAAAAATTTTAAATATAATTAAGCTTATTTCAATTTAACTAAATTAATTATAAATTAAGGAGCTTATGAAAATTTTTAAATTTCACCTATCAAGAAAAATTAGAGTAAATAATCTATTAAATATTGAAATGAATTTGAATTTCATTGAGAAATCAGATTAATAATGTTAAATAATTTGTATTATCAAGCTTATCAATTATTTATTAGCAAGTTTAATTTTTAAAGTTTTAAATACTTATTTGTTTTATATTGAACATTTTATTTTATTTTATTTTTTAAAGACAGTAATTTAATCTTAATAAATAATTAAAGTTATCTACAACTTTTCAAACTAATTTATTGAACTCCTTTATTGAATTGTTATAATTTTATCTATTTAAATTATTGTATATCCATGGAATCTTGATAATATTATATTTTTTAAAATTCATCTTAATAGATTTGTGCGACAATTATTCTAGTTTTATTAAATGAAAAATTTCAAAAAATATCTCAACCAAGTAAAAAGTTATGAGTCAAATATATATTTGATTTTTACCTTTGATTTGAACAGTAAACCGACTTTGGATTGACTGTATTTATTCAATATAGACTAATAAGGTGATTAACAATATTTATTTTATTTAATTCAATTATTAAAACAAGGAATTTTTCAAAATGCCTTATTAACCAAAATCAATTACCTAGATTAATTAAGTACAATTTAATATATTATATTTAAATTATTTATTTAATATAAATATTTAAAAAATTTGTTTTTTAAAAAATATTACACACTTTATTTTTATTTATGAAAATAGTCTCTAATATTTTATCCTTTAAAAATATTAGTTTTAAATAATTTAAATATTAGTATAAATAATAAATTATGGTTTATATTAGATTTTTAATTATTAATTTTTTTGGTTTGTTGAGGAGAGACGGAGCTATATTTATAACAAATATTTGCATAATAAAAATGGTGAACCCCAATGAAGAAGAACAAATGAATGATATCCAGAAATCAGTGCTAATCAATGTTGCAGAAGAAAAACAAAATGAAAATTAACTTGGTTATAAAAACTTATATAATCGATTTTAAGCACAAAAAACAATCGAAAATAACTGAGTTTTTTAATCCATTAATTGAATTATAATTATTGCTTTGTTTTATAATATATTCTATGGTTCCATAGTTTAACCAGATTTCAATTTTATCCAAATAATTTTCTTGGCAAAAACAATAGTGTTGCCAACGAAAAATCCTTGAAACAAAAAATTTTACCTTAGCAATCAAGGAGAAATCAAGGATGACAAAGGAAGTTAATATTTTCACCTGATCACCAATTTCATATTCACCTGAACTCAGAGTTTAAATTATTGAATGAGTATTAGAAGAAGGGTTTCTCAGTGTTTACCGCTAATCAAATGTTGCCGACATTCACTGAACTAATAATTTATTTGTAAATAAATTTGTTTTTAATCGATTTATCGTTTAATAAAATTGTTTAATAGATTTGCGTTTTATGGGTTGTCCTGTTTTGGTCTCTATCTTTTCCATTAAGGGCAGTTTTGTGGTAATAGCTCTGTTTGTGACCAACTCTGTGTAAGATCTTCTTTCATCCCATACCAATATTTATCATTGCAGTGAACATCATTTGAAAATTAATCTTGTTTATTGCATCGGATTTCAAATCAAATTATGATAATCTTATATTTATTTTTATAAATAAAATAAAAACATTAGTTTAAACTTAATTTTTTATCTAGATATTCTTTTAACTAATTTTTATTTAATTGAAATAAAACTAATATTTACCTAGATGCGGAAACAAATTAATTTGGAACTGGATAATATCAAAAAAATAAAGTAAGCTCCATTTATAATGTTTTTAAGACTTTTGTATTGTAATTTGTTTATATTAATTTATTTTATCTAAAGACTGTAGTTTAAACTTAATAAATATCTTAATTTATCTAAATTTTTAAAACAATTTCATTTGGATAACTTATGGTTACGATATTAATCTAATCTATTTATTTATTTTATATCAAGTGAATCTTGAAAATGATAAGTTTCTTAATGAAGACCAATATTTAAAATGAAACAGAGCAAATTAGGATTTAATGATAGACATTCTATTTTATATTATGAGAATTATTATTTGACAAAAATTTATTACTTTTATTAAATAAATTTTCATTATTAATTGAGTAAAAAATATTCAACAACATTGCCCATTAATTAATGAAATTAATTAACACATTCTTTAAGCTTAAATAAAACAGATATTCCTTCTTTTGTTTTATTATTGAATTTTATTTTGGTTGAAGAATGAAATCAAAGTTTAATACGTGAAAAGGAAATGAATTTATGGATAAAAAGAGGATTTTGTTGGGGAAAATCTTCGATTCGAATAAATCAATTTTTGAAATAATATGCAAGCTCATTATCAAATTAATAATGAGCAATTACTCTTTAAGCATGGTAATTTAAGTTTCTAAATTATAAAGAAAATAAATTAAAATATCTAAGAAATAATAATATAATAAAAATTATTTGAATATTTAATAAAAACTGTAATTTAATATTTAGATAAAATTTAGATTATTTAATAATTTTTAAATTACTTAGTTCTTAATATTTGTACTAAGTTTTCATTTTAATTTTTAATTGAAATTTAACATATTTTTTATTTGCATTGTTTTAATTGTATTCTTTAAGCTTTATTACTTTTGTGTTCACTTATGTATCTCGAGTTTAGTTAAAAGTGAAATATGTATTTAATTTCGAGTCATTCTTGAAAAAATTTCATTTATGATAGCAAATAAGATTTTAAAGTTTTGTAATGATATGAGCAAGATAATTTTTTTTATTCAAATATTGATAGCTAAACTTATTAAATATTAACAATTACCATGAACAATTTTACTAGATAATATAATAGATTCTAAACCAATTTATGAAGAAATATTCTAGCTACCAATGGGATAATTAAAAATGGAATATTATTCCCTAAACAATATCAAATGATTTTAATAATTAAAATATTATAGCCAAATATTTTATTTTAAAAATTCAATATAAGAATTCCAACCTTTTTATAAATAATACTAATTAGTATATAATAATTAAAAATTTAACAAAACCTGTAATTTTATGATAATATAAACAAAAAATATGTCGTAACTCAAAATAGCAAAATGCTTTTAGTGTTACGAAACCCAGAATTAAGTTAAATATAAGTTTTGTTTTGATTCACTGAAAGTTGGATCAATTTTTCTCTATTTTTTCTTTAAATCTCTCTCCCCCTCTCTCTCCCCATCCTCTCCCTTCCTCTCCCTCCTCGCTGTGTCTGCCCTTTGGATTTGAAGTAAGAACTTATCTTTAGTCTAAACTCGCCTTATATTTGATTTAAAAAATTTTAGTTATTGTGATAATTCTTTCTATATTTCAGATCATTAAAGTTTTATTTAATTACAAATATTTATACATTTAAGTATTGTCTCACATTTCTTTTGAATCTTATTACTAAATAATTTAGCTGAAGTGTCATATTATCAATTTTCATACCAAGGAATTATATTAACAAATTCATATTTTCATAACTTATAATTATCGAGTGTGTATGCTCAATTTTTAAAGAAATTTGATTAAAATTTTCATTGATAGCATAAAAAAAATTTTTGGAAATTGATAAACGGATATATTGAAAAGTATTCCTTTACTTAAATTACAGTTTTATATAATCGAAAAGGTTTTGCATTTGAGATAATTTCCAGAATATCTTTAGAATAAAAATATCAACTAAATTTTCAGAAAATTCTAAAATTTTACCTATTTAGAAGTCCTTCAAGATAATCATATTACCTAACACAATCTAAAGTGGCATACTTTGGTCTTTCCTTTGAAAAAATATAATATTTTTGCAATTTATTTTATTGAGAAAGATGAATAAAATCATTGATAATTAAAAATATTTTTATAAAATAAAATTTAATAATTTTACCTGATATAAAATCCAATAAATGTAAACCCAAGTATAGTAATAGCCAGGTCTAATAGAAATTTAAATGTTGTGAGAAATGGCGAACGGAATTCAAAAGTAGTTGACTGTCCGATTGTAATGGTTGCAGCGACGATATTCCACTTAAATTTAAATAAATTAATATAAAATCATACTTTATTTATAATTTTCTTTGAGATAATGAATATTATTTTTAAAATAACTATTCAATATATTAATTTTTTGTTATATTTTATAAAAATATTAATAGCTTGGTTATTTTTCAATTTCATATGATATGATTAAATTACCTAGCTAACTAATTTATCTCTATGCACTTGACCAAACGCGTCTAAGAATATTTCTTGTCATGTTCAACAATTTTTCTGGCACCTTGTCGACCCCTGATTTAAAGCATTGTATGAGTCATGCGCTCAGATTCGTACTTGTTGACTTAGTAAAAACTAAAATCCATTGTGTTTATTACGACTTTTAAAGCATCTAATAAAAATACGACCACTTAAAGAATTGACTTCTTTTAAATAAAACAAGACACAATAACTAAAATACACTCAAATAAATACCGTTTTAAAAATTTAAATTATTGGCTGATTTACTTTTGACATCATAAATTTTGAGTATAAATATTGAACCTTCCTTTAAAATTAGCTTTTAAAAATGTCAAGTTACTAGATATTTGCTAAACCCGAGCTTTTTAAAAAGAAAGAGCGAAATCTTAAAGACTGTAAATAAAGCTATTATAAACTAATCAAAATTTTATTTTAGTTACCCATTATTGTGTTTACCGTCAACAATGTTGTTGGATTTGGAGAATTCCATTGACTCTCAAATCCTAATTATTTATAGAGTATTTCGAAATGAGAGAAAGGCTTGTGAATAAATCGGAAGGGTTTGGGTTCGAAGCCCATATGAAATGGAGAAAATGGATTTCTTCATAAATATTGTAGCTAAAAGTTTGACACAACAAAAAATATCTCCGTAATTGTAAGTTTAAAGCTTTATAATTTTCTTTAATTTATTTCGCATAGATATTATATATCAACTCTTATTTGCGCTGTTCATTCTGAAGAAGATGTCAATTCGGTTGAAAACTCTGAATCTCAAAATATATTCAGGATATTTTAAAAATGGAATTGAGTTTTATAAAATTTCTGTTCATTTATTTTCTAATAAAGGAATTGTTTCGAAAATTTTTATTATAATTTATTTGTTAAAAATAGATTATTATTATTTAAATACGAATCAATATTTTTGTAAAAATTATTTTAAAATGAAGATATATTTAATTGTCCAATAATGGTATTATAGGATTAACCGATAACTTTAAATTAATTTAATCATAAAATTACAGTTTGCATTAATTTTATTATTATGAAACACTATTTCGTATTATTTATAAAAAGGTTGGAATTCTTATATTTAATTTTTAAAATAAAATATTTGGCTTTAATATTTTAAATTTTAAAATTATTTGACATTATTTTGAGACATTCCTATGACTGAATGTCATTCGGTTTACTACTCACTCACAGTTTATGGTTTATTACCCATAATATGGCTCACACATCATAGCCAGGGCTTTAAACACATTAGACCTGAGCTACACATTAACCTTATATTGAGTCAATCATATCCTTTATAAGCACATACTTTTCATAACTAGCTTTGGTTCCTTTCTAACCACAGCTATGTTCACAACATAGTCGGGACTCAGTCTCTTCCATCAATTAGTTATGATTTAAGCCTTTCATTCCATTCATATCTCTATAATAAATCATATAAGTAGTGCTCAACGTTTTGTAATAAATGTCTTAACTTTTGATTCGGTTTGAAATAAAGTATTTTTGCATATGTGTTGACTACATTATTGTGACCATCCATTAGACATGTCACAATTTAAAAATAATATACCATTTTAAATTCCATTGGTAGATCGAAAAATTTTCAAACATTGGTTTACTCGAATCTAATATATAATCTAGTACATTTATTCATGGTATTTGTTAAATTGAAATAAGTTTATTTATAAATATTTGAAAATTAAAATTATCTTTCTCATATCATTTTAAAAATTCAATATATTATTTGCCTAGGATAAATGATTTTTTTTAAAGAATGACTCGAAATTAAATACATCTTAACTTTTAAATAATCTTGAGATTCAATAGTGAATACAAAAGGAATTTCTTTAAATAATACCATTAAAACAATGCAAATAAAAAAATAGGTTTCATTTTTTAAAAAATTTAAATGAAAACTTAATAAAAATATAAACAAAATTATAATTAAAGAATAATTTTTTATTACATTTATATTTCTTAAATAATTTAATTAATTTTCTTTATAATTTAGGAACTTAAATTGCCTTGCTTAACGTCTTATTGCCCATTATTAATTTAATGGTGAGTTTAAATGTTATTTCAAAAATTGGTTTACTTGAATAGTGGAATTTTCCTTACAAAAATCTTTTTTATCCATAAATTTAATTTCTATTCACGTATTAAATTTTTATTCCATTTTTCAACAAAAATAATATTGAATATTAAAACAAAATAAGGAAAATCTCTTTTATAGTTAGAGTGATATTTAATATTGATAATTAATATTAACATTTGAAATTTAAATCCAAAAGACACTAGAAGGCATCATACTTTAAGTGATGTTATCCTAAAAATACAACAAATCTGAATTTTGAAGATTTTGACCAATATTTATGTTTAAAAAATAAACTTTATTTTCATCAATCGGGTAAGTGAAAATAAAGACGTGCAAAATTTCATTGAATTTCAAAGAGGTGTTTAGGAATTATAGCTTAATTTTATATTTAACTATAAGGGCAAATTTAAAATTTGATTATTTTAAATGCCTAAACGGATTCTCTATCTGTTTTCACTTTAATAATCTAGGATATTTGTACGTTATAAGAAAAAAGTTTTAAAAAAATTTGTATCAAGTTCAAACTATTTTTATTTAACCTGAACAAAAACTAATATTTTAATGAAATAATGAATAATCAATTTAAATTTTATCAAATATTTTAGTTAATCATATTTAACAAGGTGTAGTTGTTTAAAATGATACCAACATGCTTTAAATCGGTTCACCAATAAAGAAGTTATTCTAATTCAAAATATAAGATTTTGAACACAAAGAAGCATAGAGTACTTTACTAAAAATTACACTAGCAGGTAATTCAAATATTTTAAGATATTTCAATATAATATATTAAGTGGAACAAATTTTTACTTCACACTTTTTGATCAAACATTAAAATAAATTGAATATTGAGGGTCAAATTTATAAAATTAATAAAAAAAATAATTTTTTTACAAATTTGGAACCTTTAATATAAAAGTAACTGATCTTGATAAATTTTTCTTTTTATTAGCTTTAGATAACGTGCATTTATTCTAGATTAATTCATTGAAAACAGAATTAAAATTTGTTGAGCCATTCAAATATATTCAAGGTTTAACCATGTACTAATAGTTCTTTCCTCATCCGTATATTAATATTAACAGATAGTAACCATTTTTGTTTAATTATAAAATGAATATAAATTGACTTTTTTGCCTCTATGAACATTGAGGGTTATGAACAAATTTCATGTCATCTGCCCATTCATAACATACGGCTTCTACTTAATTTACATTTAATCGATTATTTGTTTAATTTATTTTATAAAATATTTTATTAAATGATAGAGAGATTCTGTTTTATATATTTAAAATAAACGATTATTTGACAAAATTTTATGGCTTTTATTAAACAAACCTTTAGAAAATTAATAGCGTGAAAAAAATTCAATGAGACAACCATGAATTAATATATTAAATTAAGGAACTCATTCGTTAAGTCGAGATAAAACAAATTTTCATTCTTTCGTTTTAATATTTAATGATATTTTTGTTGAAGAATGGAATCAAATTTTAATACGTGAAAAAAATGGAATTTATGGATAATAAAAGGTGATTATTTGTAAAATTCCAGAATAAAAGTGAACAAATTTTTATAAAGACATTCTAGTTCATTATGGAATTAATTATGGTTTATTAGTCTTTACAAAATGTAATTTAAGTTTAAATGTCAAAAAAAATTATTATTGACACCTGACAGAGGGCTGTCGACAAGAAATTTTCAATCTTATTTGATTAGAAAACCTATCCGTTGATTCCCACGTTTTGTCTCTTTCAGTCAAAATTTTCTTTGGTTTAAAAACCCTTTTTTATGGAAAAATAAAAACTATTTTGAAGGGTAATTGTGTTTTGTATCATTTAAATAGTAGAAATGATCTTGGTAACAAATTTGGGTAATAATATAATTATTTTAATTATAAAAATATTAGTACACTATTATATAAAATTAAGTTGTATATGTGTTAATAATTATTTTATATTAAGTATGTTTTATATTCTCTATATGTAATACTAAATTTATAAAAAAAATCTATATTATTTATTATATATGTATTAAATCACTTCTATTTAATTAATATTATTGATTCAAATTAAACTAATAAAAGGCAATTTATTGGAAATAAATTTAAATAATAAGATTCATTTTAGAGAAATTTTAATAAGTTTTCTTTTAATTCTTTAAATGTTATTGAACCTATTTTTTATTTTTATTATTTCAATTATATTTTTTTTAGAAATTCCTTTAAGAAATTCTTTTTGTGTTCAATAATGGATCTCTTGTCTAATAAAAAGTAAAATATATTAACTTTATTTTCGATATATTCTTAAAATAAATCCATTTATAGTATTTAAACAAAATATCAAAATCTTGAAAGGATATGAGCAAGATAATTTAAATAAACAAATATAAACAACTTAACTTATTACTTGTAGATATTTTTCATTATCGAATTTAATTTAAAAATATATAATATTTTGCATATCGGTTTTTGAACTTACATTCTAGCTCGCCATAAAAATTATATTATAGTAGTTTGCAAAAAAGATGAAATAAATTCAAAACTTAAAATATTAAAATCAATTAATTAATTAATTATCGAAATATGAAGATTCAAAAGATTTTATAAGTTTTATTAACAATATGAAATAAATATATATTTATGTAATTAATATAAAATGTAATTTTAGCGTTAATTAAGTTTAATATTAACATTCAATCCTTAAATTATAATTTTGGTTTAGATTCACATGACACTTTTTATAATACAATAAAATACTTTTGATATATAAAATATTGATTCGTATTTAACAAATAGTCTATTTATAAAAAAAAATAAATTAAAAAAAAGTTCCAAGACATTTCTTTTAAGGGAAAATAAATAAATGTTGATTTTCTTAAATTTTCATTTAATTTTTCAAGTTATTCGAAAAACTATTATTTGTATCCTTTCATGAAATTCTTTTTGTTTTCACTAATAGAACTCCAGTTTTGTTGAAAGAAAAACTTAATAATAACCTTTGACTCTTTATTTATCTCTAATAAATTCCTATATGTTTTCCGCATTTTAAAAATGTATTTCACGTTTTAAAATAATCTTTTCTCATATAAAATAATAGAAACAAAATATTCTTAGTTACTATCGATGTGGTCACTAATAAAAAATTGATGAAAATATTCTGAGAAAATTTTTGATGCTCTAAAACAGGGCTTTACTTTGAGTGCATAGGGAGTAAAATATTTTATTATACTTACTGTATGATTAACCATGTTCTTTCATTAACCACGTTTATGTTTCATAATTTTCACATAGATTACGCATTAAATGCACTAAAAAGTGCACTAAAAGTAAAGCGCTGCTCTAAAAGATGGCTATTTAAATTTTTCAATTTTACCATGTTATATTTTAAAAATAAATATATTTTAATTACACTATAATTAAATTCAGTGTCCAAAATCCCAAAATCTAATATTTAAACAGAAAAATGGTCAAATATTATTCTATTTGTCCCAATGAGTAGATCATACAGTCAACAAAATAATAGGTAGGAATAATTCCAAAAAATTGGTTATCATATTTTTTATAATTTAGCTAGATTATTGATGGAATTTCAAAGTCAAATTTTTAAGAGTTATTCACTTATTATCCTAGTTTATAAAATATATAAAAGTTTTAATATCACCATGCTATTTTATGAGATTTGGTGATATTTATAGAATAAGTAAAAAATCAGTGAAAAATTACAATTAACCTTGTCGTTCATTGACTGATTGAGATATTTTAAAATTTTTAAAATAATCTTATACAAGATTGAATTTTTTCGAATTGGATTTATCGAATTTTTATTTTATTTCTTTGTTTAATCATTACATTTTAAAAAGTACTATTTTGTACGCTTTATTAAAATTTCAATTGTATGAATAAGAAACAAGATAATTCAATTCTTAAAATTTAAATTTAAACTAGATAAAATTAACTGAAAATTTAATTTAAGGAATTAAAAATACAGTAAAACACATCAGTTATGAACTTGTGTGCTATGGATAACTGTGTGTTATGGATAAAATGGATCATTTGGCGGAATCGCTATACATTTTAATATAAAATTGATTGCCTGTTGTGGAGTCGTGTGTTCTGTCTTATGGATGGATTTCATAGCATTTAAGTCCACAAAAAAACTGTGTGTTATGTATAAAGACTGTAAAAAATTACATTAATTATCAATTATTGAGCTTTTTTAATTGCAAACAAATATAGTCCTTTATTTTAATACTTATATCTTTTTAAAAATTAAAAATAATTATAAATAAGGCAATATTTATGTCTAATCAAATGTGTGAAGTCTCTACTCTTAAAGTTTAGAATGTCATTAATGAGAAATTTATCAAATATCATTTACAATCGAATAAATAAAACAAAATTTACTTATTATTTAATATTATATAATAGATATAGTTGATAGTAACAGATTTTGATATTTATTAATAAATTTAATAAAAATTGACATTTTAGCCTTTTATGTACGACCAAGTATTATGGACAGATTTGCCTTGCATCTGCTCATCCATAACAGACAAGTTTTACTGTATGTGCTTATTTAAATAAAGAATTAACTTGAGAATTTTGAATAAAAATGAAAATTTTTTACTAGATATTTTATTGATTTCTTAAAATTTATTTATCCGATTTTAATTCTGTTAGCGATATATGAAAAGGTTTCATCAGAAATTAATTTAGCCAATGTGATAAAATTATTAGGTTTAGTTCCAATATGACTTAAAGTAACATAAGCAACATCTTAGGCCCAACCCTAAAATATAATTTTCGTAAAGATTTTTTATTTCTTTGATAGAGATTGAATAATATTTCAATTTTACCCCAAGATCATTGAAATTGGTTGAGAAATAGAAAAGCTATGGTAATTTCAAGGTAAAATAATTGATTTCTATTAATTTAAATATTTGTTGATTTCAAATATTTTTATTTATTTTAAAATTTTTTGATTTTCAAATCTCTACAGTTCATTTGTTTCTTAACTTAGTAAAAAATGTGTTTTTCAATTTCGAGTTGATTTCCCATATCTTTTTTCAACGATTGTATATACTACACTTTTAATGTAGTGAAAAACGCAATCAGATAATTTTGGAACAAATATATAAGAATAAGAATCATATTATCGAAAATTAATAACTAAATAAAAGAAAATATCTCTATATAAGGTTTGAAGTTATTTATTTATTATTTCAAAAACTGTATCTTAAAAATTCTTTTATATTTATATACAAATAAATGAACACAAGTGTTAGTATATTATAAAGTTGGGCATTAAATTTATAATTTATGTATTACTCAAACTTTGATAACCGGTACCTTAACAAACATCATTACATAAAACTTCATTTCGCACACTTTTGAAACCATTGCTTCAAAATTTTGTTTCTCACTCTGAAACTTTTTTTTATGTTGTATTTGAGTACTATTTACAGATAGCAGTAGCACTTCACAAATATGCTCACTCGAGTTACTCTTTGCCCAACTATAGTATATTATAGTGTGAGCAAACTCTAAGTTGTCCTCAAAAAAATTTTCTGTGAAATTGACATAAATGACGTTATTATATATATGTACCCTTTTAGTTGATAAAAGTTAGACAATTCTTGCTTTAATTAAATGGTTTATTTAATGAAATTTGCAATTAATTTTATATAATATTATTTCAATTTATTAAATGAAAAATTTATTATATACTCAATTATTTTTAATAATTAAATTTGATGTTAAAAATTT
>JAQFZM010001330.1:0-19168 GCA_034695785.1 Galumna obvia | reverse complement strand
AATTTATGCATAAAACTATAAATATTTGACAAAAATTGCATTTTTCAAAATTTTCTAAAAAAATTTTCACCAAATTTTTAACTTAAAAACTCTAAATTCATCGTTTTTACGCCTTTTCATTAAATTTTAAGTTATTTTTAATAAAAATTACAGCTTTTTACTTATTTTTCTCTTAATTTTTACTATTTTCAGACAATTTTTCCCTTTTTCTCTAGGGGGTGGGGTACCTTACTTTTCGTTCTAGAGGAGGGGTATTTCAAAATACCAACCCCTAGAAAATCCATTGGCTATCCCTGCCATTAAGTGAAATGCAATCCGTTTTATGAAATCAACAACATTTTATGTCATTTCTAAGATATATAAAAATTACTTTGCTTATTATTTATTTATTGATTTAGTCATTATATTGTTAAAAATATTGATATTTTTGCATAAAATATTTAAAATTATTTTTGATAAAATTGAGTTCTATGGGATATACCAATGAATAAAATAAATATTAGAAATATTTTAAAAATTATTATATTTACCTATAGATTGTAATAAAATTTAATATTTTTAATATTTTAATTTTATATTTAATAAATATAAGTAATAAGGTAAAAGTTATTAAAAGTGAATTAATTAATTTATTTTATTTATTAATTTTTTTAAATTATATTTACTGTAAATTCAAATTTTTTCAATACTTTTTTCAAAAATCATATATTAAAATTTTCAATTGTAAAAGTTTGTTCCAAAGCTAGAGATTTGTATCAAAATATACAATAATGTAAAGTTATGATCGAATTTGAAAGATTTGAAATTTAATGTTGTTCATATTTCTAACCATATTTGGGCTGCAATATAATATTATATTATTTTATGTACTGTAATTTTTTCAATTATTTTGTTTAAGTTATTGAAAGTTACAATAATTTTCATTTGGATAATAGAATTCCGTTTATTTTACATTTTAACACTGAAACTCTAATTTTATGAAATTTTAATTAATATGAAATCATTTTTTAAGCACAAAACCTTGTCGAATCTTGTTTAATTTTATCATGCACCTTTAATTGAATAGTTTTTGTAAATCGGTTATGCATGTTATATTTCGACTATCTGAAAAATAGTGAGGCAGGTTTATATATTTATTTTATATAAATTTTAAATTAATTTTAAAATTTATGGATAGATAAAATTAAAATTTTTAAAGAAAACTGTAAATATGTTTTATTTAAATTATTTATTTAATCAAAATTATTAAAATTTATTATTGGAAGTAAAACCCTCCAGCATTTTTACTTAATGAACCATATTAATATTATCAAGTTAAATTTTATTTTATTTAATAATTATTTGTAATTTCAATATTATTTTTAAAATATAAGCATTTATATAAATTTTCTTTTATTTAAACTTAGAAAAAATTAATTTTTAATTTAAAAAGTTTTTTTTAAAATTTATAATTTTTTATGAAAATCAAGGCTTTGGTTTAGTTTTGTATCACCATTATAATGAAGAACCAGATTATATTCTTTCATTTTCTGAATGAATCGGTCAGTAAAAAGGAAGTGGTCATCCATCGTTAACTTTTCATCCAAACATAATCTCCTTCCTATTCCAAATGGTATAAGAGTTTTGGGCCGAGTCTTAACTTACTCATTATTTTCTAAAAACATTACCGGTATAAACTCAAATTTGAAGCAATTTTTTTCATTATGAATAATTCGATATTGGAATACAGTTATCTGTGTTCCCTCGGGTATTGTATGGTTATCTAGTGGAAATAAAAAAAATAAAACAAATAATTAGTTAAGCAAGTTCGATTTACAGAATTTAATCTAGTATATTCTTTAAATCAGATGAAATATTTAAATTAATTTAACATGCGCATTCTTATTATTTTAATAGAGTTTTTAAAAGAAATAATTATATTAAATATGAAGTTTACTTGCCACAATATCTTTATGATTAAATCCCTTGGGTATTGTATTTCATGACCGTAATATCTCTGATATGACAAACATTACATAATGACAGCGCTCTGTTCTCATGTTCTGGAATTCTGTCTTGGTAATGATACTGGAATTTACTATAAAATAGTAAAAAGATTTAATTAAATAAAAAATTTATTATATTAAATCCTTTGCTTTTCCTAAAAATAGGAAACATTTTCCAAAATAACATTTATTTGTAACACTCAACTAGCATCTATGAAATAATCATTTGTTAAGTATTTTATGGATTTGTATCCCCTGCTATTTAGTTCATTTCTTGAATAAATAGTTGAAAATATTTTGCAAAATGCTCAAGATTATTAGGTTCTTATTCCATGATATAATTATTAATAAACTTCACTGCCATTTTTATGAACTTAGCCACACATAAATTTATGTTAATAAAAACTATCCTATTCATAAACACGGAAGTCTAAAATACATATATAAAGATTACTTTGCAATAATTATTGAAAATAATCACTAATTATTGTCTTTATAAAGGAATTAAGCGTATTACCTTTTATCTTTTGAATAATTTGTGAAAAATATTGATCAAAAGACATCATTTGTGTGCAAAAAATATTTCAATAATTGAATTGACAACAAATTAAAAATTTAAAAGCTTTATTTGCTGTAATTTTCGTTTATTCTAAAACATCTTATGAATATAATTGGTTAATAAACTTAAACTTAAATTCACGAAACCTACCTAGCTAATAAAAACAGACGTTCATAAAATGGCAGTGAAATGTATGAAAAATTATTTTTGTCCAAAAGCACACTTAGAATGTTTAGCTTAATTGATTTATGTTTTGAATAATTATTAAATTCTTTATAATAACAAAGTTTTATCTAATTAATTACCATGATGAATTTGGAAAATAAATTTTTAATTTACTCTATTTAAAAATCTAAAATAAACAAATTAATCTAATTTTTCACAAAAAAGCGTATAAATATTAGCACTAATGGCCATCTGGGGGTATAGCCCAAATACCTCCCTGTGATCGACGGTACACCTCCCCCCATTGCATCGGTGAGAAAACTAGGAGGACAAATTTCGCAAAAGAGAAAAATTAAGAGAAATAAATGAATAAAAAGCTGTAAATAATAAGAAAAATAGCATAAAAAATAATAAAAATTGATAAAATTATCAAGTTTATAATTTTTAACGCTTATCTATGAGCTGTAAATATTATTTTATTTAATTTAAAATTTTTATTTATTGAAAAATTCATTTTTTACATTAAATTCTTAGTTTTTACACTCAATTATGTTATAATAAATTAAATAAGAGTGAAATTTATGCCTAAAAGCAATTATATACCCATAAACACATTTAAAACTACGTATATTTCCTTTGTCGGTCATTTTGAAATACCCCATATACCCCCCTGTTGCGAGAAAATTAGTCAAAAATAGCAATACCCCCCTAGTCAAGTTGACCACGGAATTTACTGTATATTAGATAAAATATTATTTTTTGAATGAAATTACAGTTTATAAAGATGACTTAAAAAGAAAAAAAATTTTAAATCTTAAATTATAATAATTTTTATAAACTGTCAATTAGTTTAAATTTACTATTTAAATTAGACAAATATTTAAAATTTTTTATATTGAATTTGTGATGATTTGACGCTATCTTTTTATATCTTTTATTAAATTAAATGAAATAGTTTTGGAATTTTAATCGGTATCAATATAAAGGTTTAAATATATTATTTTAAAAATATTATAAATATCAGATTTAATAAAAAGAAAATAACTTTTTGATAAATAGACTAAATAAAATATCATTCATATATTGATTAAATATGATTATTTTAAAATTTCTTTCAAATTGGGAAAGTGCAATTTACCATTGGAATTGGGCAAGGGGTTTTATTATGTTTATTTAATAGATATTGATTGTGCTCACCTAACCCTATTTTATTTTGGAAAACGATGCATTAGAATTTTTATAAAGTAAGATTAAGTTAAATTCTTAACCATTATATCAATTGGAGAAAATCAAACTTTATTAACTTATTTAGACTCCGCTCACCAACTTTAAAAATCTGAAATTCTCATCGAAAATTCCGCTAAATAAAAGGCAGTTTATGGAGAATTGCCATTAATGTTCTCATATTAGATCTTGAGGTTTAATTTTTAAATTTTAAAAGAAACGTCATACCACAATTAATAGACACAATTTTAAAATGTTATGCAAACTTTTGTCAATGGGTTTATTTATTATTAAATATAATATTTTTATTTAAGATAATGTAAATCTCTTAACATTACCAAGATTAACTTCTGACACTAAATATAAGTACAATATTTAACTTTGTAATTTTTGATTTTGAAGATTTGCAAAGGTTGTGTTATGAAACGCTTATTGTTATTTAAATTTAATGCTTTGTTTTATGCATAAATTTTTATGTCATTAAATCAAATAAACAAATCCTTCGATTGGTACAAATGTTAAAGATTATTGAATGTATTGTTTCGATGTGTATTTAACATCGGATTAAAACCGTCCCCATTCAATAATATTGATGAAAAACAAATCTTTTTCAAATAATCAAGTATAAAAACCATATCTAAAACATTAAAGTTACTTGACATTTCCTAAGAATAAACGTATCACAGCACAAATATTAACTGAACTTCAAAACAAAAAATAAAAATGATGAGTATATAACCTATATTTGGTGTCAAAACTTGATCTTGGTTAATGGTTAATCCTTGCTTAGTCTTGACGACTGGATATCAATAATATTTTTAAAAGAAAAAAAATAAATTAATTTAATATATACTTAATTGAAAGATAATTTTAAAATACATTTTATTAAAAGTTGTAAAAATTAAAAATTAAAAATTTTCTTTATAATAAAATAGAAATTATGCTTTGTTAACTTTCTTTTAATGTTCAAATGATATTTTAAATAAAACAGTTTTTGATTGTTAAAATTGATTGTTTTAATCTTTTTCCGAATAGAAAATTTCCTTAAATCAAAGCTTATCTAATGCTTAATAATTTTAATATTTAGACAATTAAAAATATTTGAGAATTCCTTTTTAATAATAAGCTATCAATAAGTAGATTATTTAAAATAATTTCAATTTTTAACAACAATCTTAATAGATCTTATTATTAAATAAATTTTTCCTATAAAATACAATTTCCTTTAATAATAAAGAGAACTTTTGTAAAAATACAATTCTGTGAATTTAAAGACCATTTTCTTGATTAACCATAACATTTTAATTCGAAAATTTATTGAAATAAATAAATTATCAGAATTTTATCAGGATAAAATCATAAAATATTACAAATACATATAAAATTTTTATTATAAAACAAATACCATTAAAAATTAAAATTATATAATCTTTAACTAAAATTTTATTATCATAAAATTAAATAGTGGGGTATAAGTAGGTTCAAAATTTTAAACTTTTATTACAATTCTCGCACTTCTTTTTCCACTAATTCTAGTCATAAAACTTACTGTTTTCACAACCTTTTGAATATTTGTTATCTATTTATAATATTTTTATATATAATATATTGAATACTTAATAGCAGGGATGGCCAATGGATTTTCTAGGGGTAGGTATTTCAAAATACCCCCCTAGAGCGAAAAATTTGGAAAATACCCAACCCTTGGACGAATGTAAGGTACCCCACCCCTTAGAGAAAAAGGGATAAAATAGGCAAAAAAATCGGAAAAATTGTCGGAAAATAGTAAAAATTAATAGAAAAATAAGTAAAAAGCCGTAATTTTTATGGAAAATAACTTAAAACTTAATAAAAACGCGTAAAAACGTCAAATTTAAAGTTTTTAAGTTAAAAATTTGGTGAAAATTTTTTTAAATAATTTTGACAAATGCAATTTTTGTCAAAAATTTAAGTTTTATGCATTAATTTTGATAAAATACGCTAATATATGACTAATTATATCCATATACATCAGATAGCAGCTTAAAAACGACGTTTTATGCGTTTTTAGGAATTTTTGGTCATTTTCAAAATACCCTTCCCTAATACCCCATCTAGAATCGAAAGGTTTGGCCTTGCCTTCTTAATAGAAATATTTAATATCTTAAAAGGTCATTTTAATAAAAAATTTATAAATTCTCATTGTAAAATAAATACTATATTTTATTCATTTTAATAAATGTCCGTAAATATAGAGTTAATTAAAAATTTTCACAATTTAATAAAAAAAATGTAAATTAGCTAAAATAAACTTATCATAATATATTTGATGAAAATTATCTTTATATTTAAACAACTGTAAAATTTTTTTAAATTTTCACTAAATATATGTTATGTTTTTAATTTACTTTTATTAAAGCTTTCAAATTTAGAATAAATATTAAACTTTAGCAAGGTGAATTTTAAAGTTCATTTCTAATGAATTAATCAAATTTACTACAAATACTGTATTGATTAATAAGTATATTCGTTAGTTAAATGTAATTTTACACTCATCAATTATATTAAGCACATTTTATCTGAATAGCTAGGGTTTGAAGTATTGAAAGCTTTTTTAAAGCTTTAGTAAAACTTTATAAGAATTTTTTCAATTATATTGATCATGTTATTTAGTGGATTTGAGTTGCCATACGCAAATTTTGATTTTAAATTTGGAATAAGTGAGTCAAAGAGAATTTAACTATGGTCTTCTTTTTATCAGTTAAGTGTAATATGTCAACTGGTTAGGCACCGACCTACCCACCTATCAACTCAATCCGCCCGCAGTATGCAGCTAGGGTTGCCAGATGGATTTTATTAAAAGGAGTAGATTTGCTAATAAATGTCTCATCTCGGGAGTAGAAAGGAGTAGAATTTTTACAGAAAAGGAGGAGAAAAAGGAGTAGATATATAATTCACATTTATTTATACTTTTCATTAGATTTTACAAATTTTAATACCTTTTCATTGCCTTTTATAAATGAATATAATTAAGAACAATTCATGTTAAAATTATTTTTTATAGAAATTTTAGCTTTTAATAAATTTTCACTTATTCTAATTCTTTTATCTCTCCATATTCTATGCAAATAACTTACTTTTCTCTCGATAAAATTTCCTTTTCCAATCATTCATTAAAATAACTTCTCTATAACCATTGGTCATTAAAATGACAGAAAAACGATTTTTTGCAGGATAATTAATTTTTGAGGCAATAATTAAGCTCAATTTAAAAAAAATAAAGAAATGTATTATTTTATTTATATTTAAACAAAAATAATTTAAAGAAACCAATCATTTATTTACTTTAAAGATTTCTATAATTGTTATAATTAATTTGTAAATTAATTTATTTTAACTATTTACTACAGATTAAAAAATATGATTTATAAATACTTATATTTTTAAAGGAGTAGTTTTAGTACTACTCCCGAGCGTCTCGGGAGTAGTAGGAGAAGGTATTCAAATTGAGCACTCTCCTCCTGAAAGGAGTAGTTCTGGCAACCCTATATGCAGCGCATAAAATTAAAAGGAAGGTAGTGGAAAGCTATGTAATCTCTCTGGAGACCAAAACATTGGGTTTTCCATAATATAGAGGCATTCAATTCTTGATAAATGCAAAATTTTCTAGTATATGATTTAATGGCAACCTCTTTAGAAACAAATCCACTTTATAAATTGAAACCCTGAACATCAATAATTGCACAGATTTGATCCATTTTTTTATTTGAAAAATCAAACAAATGTTTGTTTTTTATTGAGTTTTTGATACATTTTATAGTAAAAGTTTTAGTTAAATTTTTCTTTTTTTAAAATAATACAGAAAAACAAATCTAAAATATTTTTGAAACATACCGCTGCACATAAATTCAACAAATATTATACAAAATAAACCACAACTTTTGGTTGAAAATGACTGAAGCTGATATTTATTAAATAAAATTGATTTAATGTTATTAATTTTTAAAAACTTAACTAAATTTAAATTAACATTGGGCAATCCATATGAATCAAAATAGATTGCATTATTATTCTCATCAACATAAATACAAGTCCAATGACTTCCTAGTTCATTTGAGTAATCTAAATTTATGACCATAGCAAATGGCTTTTCTTTGATTTTTAAATTTACAATTTCATTCATTGGATAAACTCCTTTGAAACATCTCAAGTAATAGAGTAAATTTTAAACTTCATTTGTATTCATAATTAAAAAAAATCAAATGATGGTACTTTTGTTGCGTCAATTTTTATATTGTGATCATATTCACAGCATAGTAGAAGTACCTTAGCTTGTAATGGGTTTGCAAATTTTAAAATAAAACTCAAATTTCCATATTGCTTTTCATTATCATAACCTGCTTTATAATGTCTATTTGATATTGACCAAAACTAAAACCATAGATAACATTACCATTTATATATTCTTCGTTATTCAAAGCTAAACATGGATCACTTATCATTTGATTAAATGTGTCATATATTGACAGATACTCTCTACTATAAATATTTTAAGAAAAATCAGGAGAAAATGCTTTATTAGGATACTGAACACCATATAAACTTGCTGCAAAATAATACAAATCAAAGTGTTCAAAATTGTATGGATATTTATCATTATTTCCAGAATAAGCACTGTCATCTACAAAGGCTGCATAAACATTTCTAGGAATTTGACCTGTTATGGCATTATCAACTCTAAAATCCAAAGAACCTGCATTTATTATTACAGGTTTCACACTTGTTCTAAGTATTGGATAAAGAGCTGGAGTTTGCAAATTGCAATATTATGACCTTCAAGAACTGGATATGCCATTTTTGCACGTTTCACAAAAAGAAAAGCATTTTTCCATGTTACATTAGAAACAAGAATAGAATCATATTGCAAATAAAAATTTGGACTTTGTGGATAAAAAGTAAACTTAAGTTTTACTCCTCCTAATAATGCTTTTGGTTGTTCTAATAAATCTAAATGTAATTTATCAATAAGATCAATTACTTTTTATTCACCAGATTTTTTAAATGGATTTGGTTTTAATAGTTTAACAATATTAGAATTAATTGCCTTTTCATGCTTAAACCATTGTAATGAAAAGATGCACTTAAAAATCCGTCTTTTGCTTCAGTTGTATGTCCAAAAAGAGTTTCAAAATAACACTTGTAAGGATAGGTTTGTAAAGACTGTGTTCCAGACTTGCCTCCAATTTCCAATTCAACAGACTTAAACATGAATTAAGCCAGTTGTTATCAGGCATAATTTTATTCCAATGGTCATCTATGATATCACCACCTGCAGCTAATTTTATATCTATTTGAGCTTCTAAATAAAACATCTCTTCCTATAATACATTCATCAACTTGACTTTAAATATTAAATTCGATAATTTTTTTAGAATCTAGAGTAGCTAGGGTCTATGCACTGTTGTTACAGTCTTTTCTATCGTTAACTGTGTAGGTGGTACTGTAAATATATCAAAATCTGCTAATGAAATTGATTTAGAATTTGGATGTATTCTGTTATTCATTTTTTGTGTATTCTTCTTTTTCTTTTTCTTTTTATTATCTTTATTCTTAAACTTGTTTCGATTAAAGGAATTACTTAAAAATATTAGATTAATAATTTTTTTGAATTTTATCTTTCTTTTATTCATTTTTTTGCTTTATTCGACGTCTTTTCGTTTTATTATTTCTATTTTTTACAATTTTATTAATAAATTTTCTTCGTTTCCTCATATAACCAGATTCATTTAGTCATCTTTTTGCTGGTGCTCTAAACTTTTCACCATTCATTAAATCATTAGCAAAATTAACGGCACTAGGTAATGCTTTCCTAAATAAGCCTGTAGCAATGTTTTTTACAAAGCTACCAATCCTTGAAAAAAGTACCAAAGAAACCATGACCCTTTTGAAAACGGACACCTCCGTAACTAGGTAAGTTTCCACCAATTTAAGATTCATAATAAGAAATATATGGATTATAAATTTTTGAAAAATTATTTTGTATTAATCTCTTTTAATATTTCACTCTTAAATGTAAAACTAATAAATTTTCAGCATGAGTAAAAGGAATTTCCATTCCTGTCCTATCTCTTATGTTAATCTCTATTGTTTCAAAATTCTTATTTTGAATAGGAAAACACTGTATATGAAGATATTTAATATGTATCTTTTCACCATAATTTCTATCATTAGGAATTTCAACAACTTTCAACAATTGAACTATTGTATCACCAACAAGATTTGGTTTTATTATATCACAATATACAAATAATGTATGAAATTCACCAAGCATATCATAAGTATTACTTGTAACAATCTTTACTACATTGGCCATGTGAAATTCATTTTCTTTTTTTTAATAAAAAATCTAAATAAAGCTCACAAAATAATTCTATCTGTTCTTTATAAGTTCCTGTCATTTGATATAAATTATCACTTTAACAAAAGAAATATAAGACCATAATCATTTAATCCAGTTACAATTTTACTGGTAGGATTTATTGGATCATCAGTCAGTTCAATTTTCCGTAAAGTTAGAAATTTTTCTTCAAAAATTAAAACCTTTGAAATTATATTTACTAAAGTATCTGCTGTTTAAAATCCTGATTTAATAACAAAACTTTTTTCCTAATTCCATCTTTATTTATCCATTAAATTTTAATAATTTCATCACTATACAAGTTTTAACAATGCAAAGGTGTAGCTAATTTCTGATAAACCAAGGTAATGTACTTATAAATGTTTCCTTCTGGCACTTACCAGAGCAATTTTTGTTGAGCCGACAATGGAAATTATAAATAAACAAACCATTGAAAGTTGATATTCAATTTTAAGCGTTAAACTGTATGCATGTTTCCCACATAACGCTTATTTTTAAAGTTTCAAATTAATTAAAACTAATATAAGCTTTTAATAAAGGCGATAAATTAATTTCCTTAAAGATTATTATTAATAACTTTTTAATTAAAAAATAAACAAATATGAAAATATTAAAAATATATACTATTAAATAAATATCTCTTAAGAGAATAATTTTACATGATAAGCCTTTTTAATATTCTTTAATCTAAATTATAGTTAATATTAATTAAATAAAACAATGGTTAGAAATGAAAATGGAATTTCAATTTAAATAATCTAAATTATAAATGATAAGATATTTTGAGTATAACTTTATAAGATCAAAATGAATGTTTATGAAATATTTATCTAATTGATATATTAATAATTTTTATCAATTAATTTATAATTAATTTATTATAATTAAATTTATACAAAAAATCAAACTCATTTTATATCTATTTCATATAATTAATCATAGTAGATTATGTAATAGTAAAGTATAATTTTAATTTATCGTTTTAGTTTTCAAATATAATTTATTTTTATTTTAAACGAACGCAAATATATTTAATATAAAATTTCTATTTAATAAATTACTTTTGAATATCGCACTATCACTGATTCTTGAAATAAATTAGGCAAAAGTTGAGTTTGAAGAAAAGTTTCAAGTTTATAACTATTGAATTCTTAATTCATTTTAATTATGAGAACCAGGTATAAATCCATGCTTTCCTCCATTGTTATGTATACAAAAACCCAATCTTTATTTGGAGCAAAATAATAAATAAAATAAACAAGATAATCGTTTTTTAGGGAAAAATAATTATTAAACTAATATTTATGACTTACTCATATGTACTTTATTTTTAATTTCATTGATTAATTAAATGCTAATAATATTATTTTCAGTTTTATTTATGTAAAATGATTATGAATTCAATTAACGAAAAATACAACAAATACTATTAAAATACTTATAATAACTACATAATTATTACATAGATAATTAACTAATATAAACATATTATATACATTTCAAAATTTCCAATTAATTGTTTTCTTTAGTTTATTCGAGTTTAAAAATATAACTAAAGGGCAAATTTAAGTCAATATTAAACTCTTCATATAAATAGCAAATTTAATACATTATTAAGCATATAATACAGTTTTTAAGTTCTTGTAAAAATGAAATTCTTTTATAAATAATTGTCATTAAAAGTAATTTAAAGCAAATGATTAGAACTTATTTACTTTTAAATAGTCTTTCGATTATATTTAAAGCAATAATAAATAACTTCTTTAACTTTACCAAAGTTAATATTATTTTCAATTTGATATAATTTTATGATATTATAAATTTTATTTACAGTCTATTTATATAAATCAAATAATTATTTTTATTAATTATATCCAATATTAATAATATATTTAAATCTTTTTATAATTTATAGATTATTTTGATTTTATTATTTTATATTATAGCATTTCAATCAATCATATATTTCATCAAATTTTCCAATATTTAAATTATAATGTTATGGTTAATCAAGATAATGGTCTTTAAATACTCTAACTGATACAGATGAACAATTTCACAAAAAATTAAACTTGCTTTATTATTATAGTATTTAATTTTGTGAAGAAATTTATGATTTGAAGTCGCGTTATTATTCAGACGATTTTTTATAAGTAATAACCGACATGAAGCTTTTTATGAAACTTTGCTAAATTAAGTTTTTTAACAAATACGTTTGCATATTGCTTGAAATTTTATTTATTTCTCTATTAAAAGTTAATAGAAATAAATTTCCCTGATTAATTTCAAACAGAAATTTATGTATGATATCTAAAATTGCTTTCAATGAATAAAGTTTATAAAAATTCATCCATTAATTGAAAAGAGAATTGTTTATATATAATTATATGACATTATTTATTTATAGATTGAGCACGTTCCTATTTTTCTTTAATCTTCATAAAGTAATGTCCGTTACTAATTATAAGTTAGATTCGGAATATTTAAATTGCACGCTTGAAAATATGAACAATACTTGATAGTCATTGGTCAGGATCTTTTTTAAATACAGTTTCATCATGATACAACGTATACTAAAGGTGAAACATTTGAATTTCAATAAAATATGAAGGGTTTTATTTTTTAATTATCTGGGTAATAGTATTTAGGATTGAGACAAAAAGGGCCTGAAATTCCAATTGGAAATTATAAGACAAGTATTCATCGCCTAATGGTTTAACCCTACCGTCTATTTTTTCATTGAATGCATTCATTGTATTATTTACTATAAAGAGCATTATTTCTGATCACATATTGTTTTACGTTTCTGTTTCTCATACCACACATAACAAAACGTTCATTAACTAATATTTATTTTTAAAATAAATTCTTGTTTTCATTTTGCATTTTCGTTATTAATTTGGTTTCGGCGGACATGTCATAAATTTTAACCACTTTTACTGACCGCTCAAAGTCGCTATTCAACTAATTTTATCTGGGTGATATGCTGCTGAGGCCTGACATTATTGTGAAATTAAAATACTTTTATTACTAAATTTACTTAATTTTCTACTTTAGAAGAAATGCCATCTATATAAATCAAATGATTTAAAGTTATTGACTATAATTTTGTCTTTATATTATTTTTAAAACTACAAAATATAACAACGTGAATTTCCTAATCGAATTTAATATTTGATTAAATTTGATAAAATTTTTTGACAAATAAAATTTTAGTTACAGTTTATTTATAAAAAAAAAGATTTATTTTTAAAATTAGAATCCTATATGAAATGCTTTGATTTTATTAATTAATTTTATTTTTAATATTCAATTATTTATTTATTTTATTTAATTTTCAAATAATTGAATAATAATATTAAGGTTAATCATTTATAATCAATATAAGGGAATGTCCACAGTATTGTATTTTAAAAAGTATTAAATTATATTATTATAAAAAATAATTAAATATTAGACTTTATTTAATATAAGAATAAAATCTAATATAATTGCATTTTGAAATTTGAAATTTGCATTTGATATTCTATTCAATATTTGATTTTATAAATTGGATAAAAAAAATAAACTCTCAAATGATTTCAGTTTTAATAATGAAATTATTATTCATTGGGTAAATTTTGATTTAGGAAAGTTTTATATGTGAAGAAAAATTAAAACAAATTTATTTTATCAATTAATAAATTTGTATTCAAAATGGGTAACGACTTTTTTACAGTAACAGGAATTTTAACATGAAATTCCTGTAACCTATTACAGGAAATTTCAGACGGCTTATAGTGCCGAGTGGTTGCCGATCACTATCAATATGTTACTATACCAAGTCATCTAATACTCTTAATTAATTATATTTTTTATTATAAAATTTTACTCGATAAGAATAATAGATTTAGTCGAGTTTTACTTAATTATAACATAAAAATAATAAATTTTAATGATAACCATTTTAAATCAATTGATGTAAAGGGTTACAGGAATTTCATATTAAAATTCCTGTTTCTGTAAAAAAGTCGTTCCTTTCAAAATGATAATTAAAATAAATTAACTAAATAATATTTTGTTAAATCCAAAAATGAAATATATAAATATATATTCTATATGATATATAGATTTTTTAAATATAAGATTTTAATTAAGTTAATTCTTAAACATTTATTCATTTAACTAAACTGTTGTTTAATATTATAATGTTAAAAATAATTAAGATATATAAGAGAAAACTTAAACTTATTATATTAATAATTATAATTTAACTTGCGAATAAAATTAAATAAATTTCTATATTAAATAAAGGAAACAATTAAATTAAAATTATATAATTATAAATATAATTTATATATATTAAAGGATTATGACGTCATCAATGGCTAAATGTTTGTATTTAAATAAATGTTAATTTAATAAATTATTAAGAAAAAGAGAATACTATTTGACTCTTACTTTAAAATAAGACACATATTTTTTTACAAATTTTCATTAAACATTCTCTAAATCAATAAATTTATAATAAATAATATTTAAACAAATATATCAATTTAGTTTTGGTTTATACCAATGCTTATAAAATAATTTATTTTACATTATTTATTTTGGTTTAATTTTTCTGAGCAGATAGTTCAGACTAAGTATCACCACCAGAAATATTCTGGGGTGTTTATGCAGTCAATTCTAATTACTTATACCTAAAAATATAGGTGAATGATTTAATTTCTAACACCTTCCTCCCTAAGAACGAAAGAAAATACTGATTGAGTCGACGGTTGAAAACCAACTGAAAAACATTTAGTTTGTCCTCTATATCGAAACTTCTAGGGCTCAATTTATATAAAAATTTATAAGTTTTAGTCAACCCTTTCGTTTCATATTAAACTTGAAGTAATACATCAACAGATATTACCTTCAATATAAACTAATTACTAAATGGCTTAATTAATTGTTTATCATTTCAAAAATATATGAATAATTTATTCTAAATTTTTAAATCAAATACAACCATGTCTAAATGATTTAATTAATAGTAATAAAGTAACAAAAAAATTATAACAAGTGGTGTGGTCTTGAAGGCATAAACATTAATAAGATATCAATTTTTAATTACAATTTAATAAAACCTAATTCTTAAATAAATTTATTTTCTTTAAAAATATAGAAATTTTATTGCTTTTAAAAAATAAATTCTTCCATATCTAGATATTTAACATTATAATTTTAATATCAATAAAAATTCTGAAATTAATAAATATTTGAGATATCACTCAAATAAAATCATAATTTCCAATTGAATTTATATTTAAACATTTCATTATTGTGTTTTTATTATAAAAATAAACTGTAACTAAAGGTTAATTAATCATAAAATTATATCAAATAAGAAAAGTATAATAGATTTAACCTGATTTGTACAGGGTTTTGTGCTATATCCCAGAACAGAAAGTACTTCATTTTAATCTATTATAAACTAAATTATAAGATTTTTGGTTATTTCCGTTCACCAAAATATTGAGAGGGGGAGGAAATAGAGGGGATCAAAGTTGGGATTTTTTGGGTATCTTTATCTCGAAAATTTTAATAGTTATAAATTTTGTTTAAATTCCATAAATCATTATAATTTAGGCTTAATAATTGCTGGAAGGAACAACACTTTACCTTTATCTATGTTATCATGGAGAAATTGCATATACATATTATTAAAATTTAATTGTAAGCCATACTCACAAATATTTTACTGATATTTTACATCAAATTAAAGAGCTAGTTAAATTTCATTAATAAACTAGAAACCACGAAAGTTTAATTTCTTAAAACGGAAATATTCGAATATTACATAATTAACATGATAAATTTCAATATTGAAATTTTTAAAAAAAATTTTAAATAAGCTTATTAGGTTTGCTTTTGGGTTTAGTTACTAAATTCCAAGTTTAAAAAAATCGAATAATTCTTTTTTGAGTAATTGCTAAAATTTTACTTTACTCGTTACGATTGCTGTGTCACCGATTGAGTTTAGTTATGACTCAATTTGTAGGAGCCCCCATAGTCGATATTTTTGAAACTCCTTATGTTGTAACTAAACCCAAAGGCAAACCTAATAAGCTTATTTAAAATATTTTGAAAAATTCCCATAGTGAAATTAATTTGAAAATATTATAGACAATTATTTTGGGAAATATTTCCAAAATAAAATATTCCTATTTCACTAGAGAAAATATTTGAAAATAAGACATTGGCGAGACCCTATTTCTTAGACTAAATGAAAGAAATTCTTTTCTTAGGGGGATTAAGATAATAGACCGAAAATATTTGGTTAAGTTTAGTTAAGGTAGTTTAGGTTTGTTTAGGTTAAATTTTGTAGGTTTAGGTTAGGTTAATTAGTTTATATATTTAGGTTAGTTTAGACTAGGATAGGTTGAGTTATGCCCTTGACATTAATTATTTCAATATACAAAAGGCGTATCTCCTAACTTTAGAATCCTTGATTTCTGGCAATTCATATTGGATATATGAACCCCTCTCATCTTAAGCTTTACAATGATATACAACACACCACACTTTGGGGTAGGCAAGATAGTAAATTGTCGCCAAATTTCGATTTTTTCATAAAAAATTAAGAAAACTTTTTCGTGTGGATTTCTTACGTATTTTTATAACGTATTTTGATTCATCACCTTTGATACCATATGAGACTACATCTTATCTTTTCGAATAAATAGTATTATTGATAATTAGCAATAGTTAGCAAGTAGCAATAATTAGCAATATATGATATACGAAACCATATTTTTCGATTTTTATTGAATTTTGATCTTTTTACTCCCCCTGGTGGCTTAAAATGTTTTTAATCAATAATTTTCATGATTTTAATACCAATGCATCGATTGAAACATATTTTCAGCGAAATTTCTCTCAAAAGTTGGAAAATCTTTGACGCCACCTAGCGGTCAAACAAAATTTTGATACACCATTTCACTAAGCTAAAACTCGTTTTTTGGTCATATCTTCTGAAAAAGAAAATTTCATTCGATTTGATTGGTAGGACCGCGGTCATCTAGCGGCTCAAATTTGCGATTTCTCCTATAGACCAAATGGTTAAGAAATTGATATTTGAATTTATTATAAAACATTTTACGCATCGATTTTTATTTTAATCTTGGGTTAGTAGTAGGTTATCATGTGTCATCGAAAAAAATATATAATTCAAGGTCCCAATAACAATACCTTATGGGCCCCTGTCCTTTTCAAAGTTCTTCATGTGTTCCAATTTCAAACACATTCTTTTAACCATGCCACTTTTCATTAATAAATTCTTCAGATCTGTGAACTTTGATTCGCAAAAACTGTATTTTTTGCAAAAATAATTAATAAATAATTTGGATATTATTTTGATGTTCCATAACATTAGATAAATGATAAAATTTAAATAATTCATTAGCAAAATTATGAATAACTTAAATTTGGATATAATATTAGCAAGGCGATGCAAAACATTTAAATAAATATTTTATCGGTTTTATATTGATTCCTAAGACTCTCAGGGGTAACTAATTATGTTATCAGGATACTTTTAACAAATTTTTATTATAAATATAAATAAATATTTGAATCCTTAATAAATATAAAATATTTAAATGAATATTTGCCAATTAAGTCGTTAAATATATTGTTTTCAATATAAAAATCCAGTTTTCAAAAGATAAACTTTAGTTACAATCAAATTTTATAAATAATACATCATTTAATTTTATAATAAAATTTCTATTTGACATTTATGGATTGTTTTGATATTATGAATTTATTCTGGTTCAGTCTCAATCATTAATTTATTTCACTAAATTTTAAAATTTTTGGTCTGTTCAAGCAGATAGTATAGAGCAGAGCTGGCCAAACATGTATCCAAGAGAAACAAATCGTTGCCATTTCTCATACATTACTTTATTAAGTTGTTTGCATTAACAACCTGTTGGGTGGAAACTTGAATTCTTCGGGCAGCTCTGGTATATAGTAATATTTTACCCCATAAGAGGTAAAAGTGAACTTCTGTATAAAAAACGATTTTAAAATATAGAATATCAAACTGTCTTTATATTATATCAAAAATAACAAAATAATGGCGTAGATGAAACTGTCCAATATAATAATTTTTGTAATTTGATATAATTTTATGATAATTTGAAATTAAGTTACAGTTTATTTATACAATTTAATTATGTATGATAAAAAAATATGAAAAATTAAACAAATATTTAAATGTATTAATATAAATTATGTTCGAAGTTATGATTTTATTTGAGTTAATTATTAACAATTTATTTATTTTACAAATTTTTTTATTGATTATTAAAATTTAATGTTAAATTTATTAATAAAAATTTAGGAATATTTAATTCAAATTATCTTAAAATAAAATTTAATAAATTTTAATTAAATTTTTCAAAATATATACAGTAAATGGGTAGAAATATTTCCAATAGAAATTTGAAATAAAATAAATGAAATTTTTTATAAAATTTGGACATTTTATATTTTTTTAAGATTTAATAAAAAATTATATTTTATTTACAGTTTCAGAACATAATTTAATTACAATAAATATAATATTTAGATTTGTAAATTAACTTTTTTTTCTTAAATAGAATAAAGTTTTTAACAATAATAAATTTTGTAGACATAAAATTAAACTTGGTCATTTTATTAATTTATCAATAAATAATAAAAAATTATATTTAATAGTTGTGTATAAACATAGTACAGGGTCCGGCATATATAGCTTCAACATTTCATGTCTTTATTATAAAAAATCTACAAGAGATATTCAAATCAAATAAATTGCATAATGTCCAT
>JAQFZM010001329.1:0-19189 GCA_034695785.1 Galumna obvia | reverse complement strand
ACCCTCCCCTAATACCCCCCCCCCCTGGAGCCGGCAAGTTTGGCCATGTCTGCTTATCATGTTCAAATAAACTTCATTTTTCTATGCCTACACTAATTTTTCAAAGGGTTAAATCACTTTATTTATTGATAGTTTCTTTTTAATTTTATATTAAATATATAAATTCCTTCTGTGTTATTGATTTTTCGGGAATATCTCCTTTATATTAAAATAATTATTAAGATTTGGATAAAAATGGTATAACATTAATGTTATGTTAAGATTACACAATAACAAACATTAATATTTATTTTATTAAAATAAGTAAAATCATTTTATAAAAAAATTAGTGGTTAATTAAAAGATATTTTAAAAAAATACATCTCAAAAGCAATATATTAGTAAAGTGATCTAATTTACCCTACTACCTCGCCTCAGCCGGCATACCGTTATAAATGAAGAAATATTTCATGTAATTAAAAATAATTTATATATTAAGCTATGAATCTTAAACTCTTAAATTAATGTTTTTTCGACAAAATAAGTCAATTGAACACAAAATTAGGAATTAGTATAATAGGATTTTGACTAAATGTTTAAAATCATTGCAAGTGCTATATTTTAGAACTCTGTTCTAGTTGCAAAGCACATTATTCTAAAAGAAGTTACTTATCAATAAATGATAGACTGAATAATTTTCCCCTCATTTATAGGCTATAAAAAATTATAGCATTATGTGGGCTGAGGTGAGGTAATACGGTAAATTTAATACTTTTATAAAAGTGCTTAAACTTTATGCTAAACTCTAATCAAAATGTATATCAGGTGTCGTCTAATTAGTATTTCATTAAAAAATAATTTATTATATAATTTATATAAAAAATATTTAATTTCGTATATAAACTAAAAAGGTTTTTTCATTTTTATTGCGAAAACACTGTTTTTATAATCTTTTTTAAATAGAATATTTCTTAAAATAACTTTACCCAAGTTGAAAATTAACATAGATAAAATATCTTTCTGATTTTGACTGAATTGAAAAGTTGATGAAAAAAGTTTCCTCATTTTTATCTATATTAAGCAAGGTAATATTTAAATCAAATTGTTTTATATATCGTTTAAAACGAGTTTCTAATAATTGATGTTTTTATGATTCAAATATTTTCCTTATTATTATGTAATCAAAAAGTAATGAACATATTTGACAGAAAAGTGAGTTTGAATTTTTAAAAAACAAAATTATATTTACGGTATTCTGTTTGAAGCAAAAGTACGACAATTAAAACCAATTAATCGATTTAATTGTTCGCTGCCGTAGTTTTTCGTATAATAAGTGATGGCTTTTGAACTAAATTTAATTTTATTGCAAACAAACATTTTTCCAAAATTTGAAAAACACTTTCACTAAACGTTTCAATAGATTAAAGTTTGAATAAAATTCAAATAAAATATATTTATTAAAATATATTTAAAATAAAGTTTATAAACAAAATATTTAAAATAAAAACTTCAAAATTAAAAGTCAACTGAAATGATAAATAAAGTTTTAATTATTTATAAATTGCGATAAAGTATGAGCGACTGACTCCAGGTCTATTTTGTTTCAAATGAACACAACTTGTTTTAATAATTCAAAGCATAGATATCTTTATTATAAAATTGAATAAATTTACAACATTTCCGTGTGATGTCTGTCCTCAATACACAGCAGTTTAAATCTATCCCAACATTAATGCTGTAAGTATTGTGAGGCTGAGCTCAACCCAAAATCAAATAAAGTCGTATGATTTCTATCGATTGGATTAAATTTGATTTGATTTGATTGGGTTAACCTAACCTTTGGTCACTAATAAACTCTAATCACTTTGAAAAACATCCAAATATATATCTGAGTCTAAAATACAGAATTTGTTTGTCCTTCACTAACACTAATGACAGACTATCCTTTTTTTCGGCTCTAACTTTGAGGTAACTGTCGATCAGAACTGATTTCTGAGTCAATAAGCGATAAATAAAAGACTTTGAGCTCTTTTGGATAAAATTAACTATTTTTGAATAAAGTTTGAGTCGATTTTCCATTTGTTATCACAAATAATCAAATGATTGAACTTTAAATAAACGACTAATTCTTTACTAATTATTATTTAATCAAATAATTTAATAATCAAAAGAATAGTTAAAATAGAGAAAAACTTAAATATTTTCTTTAAATTAATTTTCATTAAACAAATTTAAACATAAAAAAAATTTATTTCATTTTATTAAACGTTGAAATCTTATCAATAATATTGATATAATTAATTGCAAACAATCATTGAGTCATTTAATTCTTTGCATTAAATTAAAGAAATGACTAAGTTAGAAGTTTTAACCAAATTTTTAATCAAAAATTTTAATTTCTATCGAATCTCCAAAAAAAGTTTAATAAACTTATATATAACTTATATATAACTTATATATAACTTATTTCGGAAAAATTACTTTTATTTCAAAATCAGTTAATAATTAAAAGTTTTGATTTTAAATAAAAAATTGTAGCGAATATCCAAAGAATGTATTAAGGTTTACATCTACCGGTAAATCGAGGGTAAAGACATGCGTCCCGAATGTGGTGTCGGTTAAGAATATAAGTGATAAACCGTTCCAAACCCAAACCATATCCTCCGTGAGGACACGTACCAAACAAACGTTGATCGGTATACCAGTAATAGTTGGTGGGATCAATGCCTTCGCGTTTAAATCCAGCCATAAGTTCGTTATAGTCTGAAATTCTCATCGAACCGCCAATAATTTCTCCGACGCCCGGAAGCAATACATCGACCTTTTGTTTAATTGTAATAATTTTAAGAAATTAAGTCTCGACCCACAAATGTTTACCGATTCTGTGAGTCGATTGTCTTCTGAACAGCGCGGCATATAAAACGATTTTATTTCAGCCGGGAATCGACACAACAGTATTGGCTGTATTTATGAAATAATTACTTTATTTTGGAAATCATATGAATTCAGACCTCATTTATTTTGTCAGTCATTTTTCTTTCGGGCATTTCTGGAATGTCGTCACCGAATTCATAGAATGTTTGGTCATCTTTTGTGATATTGTTTTCTTTGAGATAAACCAAAGCGTCGATATAATTCATACGTCGGAAAGGTTTGACCGGAGCTTTAAAGTTAGGGTTAAAGTAAAGAATAGTTTCTCTTCCAAAGGGGTCAGACATAAGTCTATCGCAAACGTCGACTAAAAGGTCTTCAATGCGATCCAATAAATCATTAAAAGAAACAAAAGGACACTCGGCCTCAACGTGAGAATATTCTGATAAATGTCTTCGTGTTCGGGACTGTTCCGCTCTGTATGACTCTGCGATACAAAAGACGTCACCCAAAGAAGGCAACACTGTTTCCAAATAGAGTTGAGACGATTGCGTCAAATATGCCTTAAATTAATAGAAATGTATTAAAATTATCCAAAATATTTGTTGAAGAACTCACTTCTTCGCCGAAGTAATCGAATTTAAATAAAGTGGATCCGCCCTCAACTTGTGACTGAACCATAGCTGGTGGCGTCACTTCAACATAGTTTCGAGAATAATAGTGTTCTCTAAATGCTCTCATAACAAGTGAACGGAAAACCATTATTTTTGATAAAACCTCTCCTCTGAGCATAAGATGTCTCTGATCCAATTGTATGTCAATCTGTGATTCTTCGTTTAATACATTATCGATACCACCCGGAGGTGAGGAACCAATAAGTTGCCAGTAATCACATTGAAGTTCGTGTCCTCCCGGAGCTGTTTTTCCGTCAGGCGTTTCCTTAAGGGTTCCGAACAACTGAACCGTTGATTCTGTTTGGAGTACGAGTGCATCGTATGTCTGACACAACTGATTGGTCAGAACTGTTTGCAAGAATCCGGTGCCGTCTCTTAACATTATAAACATCAGTGACTTTCCCTGACGTCTAAGTCTATGAACCCAACCACTGATTGTCACTCTTTGGTTGCGGTGCGAAACGCAGTCTCTTATTTTAATGGCTTTGGGTTCGGGTAAAGACGGATCAGCTTTAATTACAATGTTTTTAGATTCTTCTAAGTTCTTCAGACGTCTCTCTTCGTCTTCGACTTCTTTTTGTTGTTTATCATCGGTTTTATACTTTTCTCGGATCCAAATCTTTTTAATTTTTTTGATTTGAGAGGCGGACACCGGAACCCACTTTTCAGTGCCTTCTTTAGATTCAGAGAAAAACGGAGGAAACGGCTCTTTAGACGCGCGTCTCATCGCTTCCAATAAAGTCTTAAGAGGTTTGGCTTCAGTTCCGTCTCCCGTCTCATCACTTCCATTACTTTCATTGATATAAATTTCTTCTAAAAAAATGAATTAAAAAAAAGTAAATTTTTGGTAAAAAAATCTAAAACTGACTTAATTGGAGTTTTTGTTGTAATTCTTCACTCATTTGTTCAGACATTTTCCACTAATTTTATGATAAAACAAACGATTGAATACTTTTAGTTTAATTCAATTAAATGATTGAAATCAATTAAATCAATTATTTAAATAATTATAAAAAGTATGGTTTGAAAGAGTGTTCACAAAATGATGTAAAATATTGAAGTGATGGCATCACTATTTCAGAGCCGGTCTCTAACCGTTCAAAACAGACGTTTCCCAAAGTTTTCAACCCTTTATTATATAACAAAACGTTATTCAATAGGATTTGTATGCAATGAAAACAAGTTTTGTAAGTTTTTGGAGTAACAGTTCTTTTGTTTTGAAGTTTATCTAATCTAAAATCTGATATCATTTGAAATAAAAATTATTTCATCAGATTTTACAACAATTTCTCATTAAATCTGTTTATAAATTAATCATATTATTATTATTATTATTGAATAAATCTTTGTCTTATAATTTAATGATTTCATATCAATATAAGTGAAAACAATCGCTTTTTTGGCTTAAAGTTTGTCAGAACTAATCCTTTGGTTAATTAAAGGGCGGATCAAAAGTATTGGTCAACAAAATAATGTCTAAATTAAAAAATGTTTGGATATTTTGGTGTGCGATCAGAATAGGACTGCTTTTACCACCAGTTTTTAAGAATTGGTCATATATTCAGCCAGATCAATTTTTTCAGTCAACTGAACCCATTGCTGGCGATGTATTTGAAACAGAAGTACTTCTGGTTTGGGAATTCAACGCTTCCTTTCCCTTAAGAAGTATATTCTTTCCTCAACTCATTTCGAGACCAGTTTTCAGTTTAATCCAAAGCTTTGGTTTAAAAGATTTTCCAGTTTTAGTGTTTTTGGGGCCCAGACTTGTCATCACTTTTATGTCATTTATCTGTGATTACAGTATCTATAAGTTATGTCAATACAGCCAAAGAAGTTCTTCACTCATGTCTTTGTTGGTAGTCTTCAGTTCTTCATATATCAGTACAACATATTTGACACAAACTTTCAGTAATAGCATCGAAACAATTTTAGTTTCATTACTTTTAGTTAATGTCTTCAAATCGATTGCAAACAATTATTACAATACTTTAAATTCATATATAATCGGATCAATTCTGGCCTTTGGTTTCTTCAATAGACCAACTTTTGTGGTGTTCGCTATCGGACCCCTTCTCTTTTGGGGTCTCTCTTATGGGCACAACAGAGAAGAGATAAAAGTGAAACAATTATTGAAACGTCTAATAATTGGCGGCCTATCATTAATGACACCATTTCTTATAACTTCGATGTCATTAATATCTATCGACTCTTTATATTACAAACGAAATGGTTTTGAAGTCTTCAATCATTTTGTTAATTATCGCTTTCAAGAAGTGATGAAAAATCTAGTGATAACTCCACTGAATTTCGCGATTTATAATACAAAGACTTCTAATTTAGCGAATCATGGTTTACATCCGCCATATTTTCACGCTTTGGTCAGCGTTCCGATGGCTTTCTCTATATTGGGTTTATTCGCTTATTTTGATTTCTTCTCGAAAGTGAATCAATCGATTAAAACATTGTCTAAACCAACGAATAAACCCATTATTAATGTATTCGATGCCATTTGTTTGATGACATTTATTATACCCCTTTTGTGTCTTTCACTTATTCCACATCAAGAGCCGCGATTTCTGATACCATCATTGGTTCCACTCTCCTATTTATATGCAAATCGAGTCACTTCTCGGAAACCCTTATTTAGAATTTGGATTATAATTAATACAATTCTTTTCATATTTTATGCTTTTATACATCAGTCGGGAGTTATTAAAGGAGTTATAGATTTAAATCAAATTATAGACAGAAGCGGACAAAAGTCAATCGACATAATCTTCTGTCGCCATTACTTACCTCCGCGTCATTTACTTAATATTCCGAAGAATTTGACAAATATTAGAATCCATGACTTATCAGTTCAGGGATTTCCCGAACCTTTGGCCTCAAAATTCAATGAAATGAAATTTGAAAACAACACAAATGAAGTCTATTTAATGATTCCGAGTTGTCTTACAAAACAATTGACTCATTTATTTACATCAGAAAACATAAAAGAATACAAAATATTTAAACAATACTTTCCATACTTTACGGGCGAAGATATCGAGAGTTCATTTAATTTATTGACGACTAGTTATGAAAGCATTGAAACAGCCTTTGCTTTGAATATTTGGAAAGTTTTAGTCAAATGATTCAGATTTCAAGCACTCGGATATGGACTCGTATTCTGAGTTGTCTTTGAGTTCGACGACGACATAAACTAAAGATTATTTATTAATTAAATTATTATTAATATTATTAAATGTAAAATAAATTAAATTTTAAATAAATTAATATTTCTTACGTTATAAAAGATTTGTTTTCCGACATATTGTGTCAAAACTGATTTGAAATTTCCGCCTAATTTACAACGAATATATCCGTAAAGATTTGAAGAACTCAATACCAGAGCCAAAGAGACGACCATCTGTTCAATGGATCACATTTTTTATTCCCATTAAGTAGTGATCGGATACTTACAAACCACTGAACATTCAGTCGAAATACTGTAACCAAAAGTAGAATAAACCAAAGAATGGGTGATATTATGAGTGCCGTCCAGAAAATGGTCGAATCGGCGGTATTATCCGACAAACGATCGCTCACTTTAAACGCTTCCTCTTTCTTATTGTCTTTGGAATCGTTTCTATTTTCAAAGACCCAATGACTGCGTCCCTCGTCATCGATGAAGTTCCACCACCGAAGACCTACTAATAGTCTTCCGGTGACGTTCTTTACAGTCCAAAAGTCGAACGAAATGAGTAAAATTAGTAAAACAAATATCGACAGAAAGTCTGGAACACAATAAATACATTATCGACTCAATACAAACATTGATTGATACAAACCCTGTCCGAAGAGTCCACCGAATAAATACATCACAATTGAAACCAATTTAAAGATTATGTGAAAAAAGGCAGCCGTTGGGTGTCTTCAATACAATCACTTATTAAACATAATTACAAATCAATTGAATTAATACTTAAAACGTTGTTGTCTTTGAACGACAATATCTCTATCAAAGTCGAAGATTATGTGTTCCGGACTCGAAGGAGAAGAAAGTGATGTCTTTAAGAGAGACACAAATTTAGTCAATTATTTCATAATTTTGAAAAATGATTCCTACCGTTTGACCCATCATTATATCACTTTTTTGTCAATTAATTAAAACTAAAAAACTAAACAAAAGTCAATCAATTGATTGAATATTTAATGATTGAATGTTTATTAATGTTTACAAAATAGAGTTTACATCTGAACACATCTTTACAGCGAATGACGTTTACATTCAATCAATGGTTGAGTAATATTGCATTCGTTGAGCCTTAACTCTCTTTAACTCTCTCTTTCCTCCCTTTCCTCCCCTTCTCTTACACTTTAACTCAATTATATTAATTAGAGTCAAGTCTTTTCTTTAAAATCTATAAATTAGTAAATTTTTAATAAAAAATAATAATTTATTTCAATAAACAACTCTTAAATATAAGCAATAGAAATGAATAACAATGAAGAATGATCATGGTCACTTTCATCACTTAGGTTTTCAAAAGAATAATTTAATTTATTGCAAATTATATATCGATTTCTATACAAATTGTGTTTATTTTCTCAAAAATATAACTTTTAATATGTTTTAAAAGAGAAGTGTTTTGTTATGAAAGTAATTATTGTTTGAAATAATGAAATGTATTTAAGTTTAGATCAAATAATTCTTAATTTAAATAATTATTAATTCGAAATAATTCGAGTTTTGATTTAAACAAAAATAAAAATTAAATAAAATGAAATCAAAGAATAAAAAGAATAATAATTTATAATTAAAATCAACAAAAAAGTAATCATTTTGAGAGAAATCGCGAATCTCTTAATAAAAATACAAATATTAATAAGAGATTATTCAACAAAAAACTAATAAATTAGACTAAAATTGAATAATGAGTTATGTTTTGTAAATGACTTCAAATGAGGTTTATTTTTAATTTAAAGCCAACATTTCCTTCCGAAACAACATTTGGGAAAACTAACAGTTATTTGAGTGTTCGTTAGATTCCCGGCCCTGAAGTCGAGATATATGATTGTATATTTTAAGAGCTGGTCCCAACTTAAGGGAAAGACCGGTTAACACATCCATTCTTCTTAAGAGTAGAAGAGATCTGCCGTCGATTTCCTGTTCTTTAAATATAATTGATTCCGAAGGAAAACCGGCGTCGCGTATGAATGTCTCCACCTCTTCAACCGTCCATTTTTGTGGACTAACTGATTGTGTGCCGCTTTGAGTGGTATCACTATTTTTATCGTTATTTAATTCATTACTAAATTAAAAATATTTATTTATTTTTGATACCTTTCGCTATCATTTTTAATTTTTTCTTCAGTCAATTCTTGTTTTGTGGAATCGATTCCGTTTGAAATTTGGATATTATTCGAGAAACAATCTTTTGAGTTGTGGTCAGAATTATCACTAACTTTGTTCTCGTCTTTGGAGTTATTGGAAGAGATCTCAATATTTATCTCTTTGTCTGAATTAGATTCTGTTTCCAAAACAAGTTTAAAACTTTTCTCTGTTTTAGGCACTGGTTCTGAATCATTGTCTTCTGATTGTAAGGAATCGTCAGAAGAATAATTCTTTTTATCAATTATTCCGTTTGTATTCTCTGATGGATTTGAAGACGATTTTTTGGTGCAACAATTTTGACAATACCAGTGACCTTAACATATATTTCAGTGTATTTTTAATCAATTCATAACTTTATAATAAAGTCTTACCTTTAGGTCTGTTCACAATTGGAGTCGAATGACATTTAATGTGAAAACCTTTACTACAAGTGATGCAAATTATCATATATTCCTAAACAAACAAAAATCAATTATTGAATAAATTGTTTTAATTTACATTTGATTCGTTGCGATGACAAACAGAACAGGATTTACAGTTATGGCACTGCCATTGAGTTTTATGGGCCACTTCTTCATCCAAATTAACACAACTGGGATGTGCTTTAAATTTAAGTTTAGTTACAAAAAAAGCAAAACATTTATTTATTCAAACCTTTTGCGTCACAATTATTGCAATGAAGAAGTTCTTCGGCGACATAAACAGATGTCGAAGAAGTAAACATTGTTAGCGAACAGATATCACACTTTGGTTCATAAGTGTCTCTCAGGTATTGCATTCCTAATTCTGCCGGCTCTAAGAAATCGGGTCCCAAAGATTTCTTGAATTTCTATATAATATTTTATTTTTTAATTAATTATTATTTCATTAATTAATAGAAAAATTACTTTTCGTTTACTAATGGGTCGAATACGTTGGAGGACAGGAGGAGCGGGTGCTCTTTTTTGCCGCTTCTGAGCACCGATTATGTTCTGATTGGCCAGAAGTGATGTGCCATCAGATATGGTGTTCCCTTCTTTTGACTCATTTTCCATTTTTCAATGAAAACTTATTCAAAGTTTATTTTAAATGAATTTCAATAAGAAATTGTATTAAATAATATTTGTTTGAAACAAAACTTACAATTTTTGGTCAAATTATGATCTCTTCCTTCCTTTAAATGGTTTGGACTCAACCGAAACAATAAAAGAACCGCAAAACGAATCGATCGATATATCCTTACCATTAAATTAAGAGATAATAATAACAAATTAGTTATCAATAATTGTCCACAAAAACAGATTAAGGGAACAAAATATAACCAAAAAGTTAACAAATGGGTCATAACATTGAATAAAATTAAAGTTATTATTAGTTTATGTATTAATTATTTGATATTTTATAGGCTCTCAAGAGTTCGAATAATATTCTTATAAATGGTTTCAAAGATTAGTTTTTCAAATATTAAAACCAGTGATGAGATTAAATTCATAACAAACACTAAATCATATCTTTATATTTAACACAAACTAAAAGTTAATTTCATTGAATACTAATTATAACTGGAATTGAAAGACATTACAAACCAATAATAGATTAGGAAATAAAAGCAAAAAAAATACTCAAATACTCACTTCTCTCACACTTTGAAAGTATTTCAAACCCCCTTTTTTCTACAATTGATCACAAATTCAGATTCATTTTAAAAGATCTGGAGCTAATCAATGGTAAATCAGTGGTAAATATTTGGTTCAACTAGTTTTCAATCTATGCTTATATTAATTAAATAAGTTATGGTTTTTGTGCTCAAATTCACTGCAATTGGGATTACATTTAAACAAATTCACTTAAAAAAGTCTATTGACTAACGACTCATCAAAACACGAGTCAGACATTCATTTGAATCAGTTTTAATGGTTTTTCACTTTTAAATGTTTAAAACTTAATTCTAATAACAATTTAAATATAAGTCAATATAAAAGACTAAACTCTATAGAAATGACTAAAAAATGGGACAAATATTTAGTACGTCTTGTCTTCAGTTTTGGCAGAAATTCATTAAATAACTGAATTACTATTGAATGTCATTAAAACAAAACAAATTTACAAAACTCTTAGAATCAAAATCATAGGAAAAGACTTCCAATTTTGACACAAACTCTTCAACAAATTATTAGGAAATAAATCATTTTCACCGAAAATTACATTTAATAAAACTAAAGGAAATAATCAATTATTGACCAATAATTTCAAATCTTTTAATAACCAAAAAATAAACTCAAATTGGATTAAGTTTTAGTTTTTAGTCAAAAAAAATAAAGAAATTATTATTATATGATTTTCAGGAATTTTAAAATGTGTTCAAAACATTTACTAATCGATAATAAATTAGTTTTAGAAATGAGTTACGAATAAGTGTTACATAAATAGACAATAATTTAAGAAATTCTTCGAAAAAAAGTATATATTTATAACAAACCTTTACTTCAATGTTAGAAACAATCAAAAAAAGAGTTCTTTAATTCAATTGTTTTTAAATCCAATTTAATGTAAATTTCGGGACAAATATGTAAAAATCAAAGTGAAGTCAAAGTGTTTTATCACTTCTATTCAATTGAATGTAATATCAAAAGAGAGAAAAATCTCTGAATTGAAAGCTTTAAAACTAAGTTCAATGTTGTCATAGAAATCATAAACAATAAGTTCAGGCATTTATTTCGTTGATTTCATTCAAACGAATTCACTTTTTTTTAATTTAATTCATAATTTGTTTTTTAAATTTATATTTTGGTTAAAATATAATTGAAAACATTAATAGAAATGGGTATAATACCATTGGATCAGCTCAGTATTCGTCTCATAAGAATGGGCTGCAAAAACAGACCATTTTATCAATTGGGAGCCCTTCCAACCAGAAGAAGACCTAATCTATTGCCCGATGAAGTGATTGGAAATGTGGACCCAATTCCTAATGAAAATAATGAAATAATAGCGTGCGTTGACCTCAAGAGACTCTCGTATTGGATGGGAAAGGGGGCTGTCTTTAGTAGAGGAACACAAAATGTCTTCGGTTCGTATCAATTGTCTTATAAGACATAACTTAATTGAAGATTCATTGGACCGATTGGTCACTTGTCTTGTATATTAAGGTATGGCCGGTTGGATACCAATTCCGCCCCGTATTTACATCAAAGCATTAGAAAATAGAGACAAACAAAGAGAAGACCAAATGAAAGACCAAACAAAAGATGATAATAAAGAAGAAGACAAAGAAGGAGACAAAGAGGAAGAGTTTGTCGTCGAAGATCTCATTCCCCGAAAAAAGATTTGTTGAGACTTTGACTCAAAATTATTTGATTTTTAGTTACAGAAATTGTAAAATAATTTTAATAAAATGTAAAAATAGTAATAATAATAAAAATTAGTTATTTGTGGCACAAAAACACAAAACAATTCACTTTATTTCGCGAATGATTTACAATTGATTTGATATTTAAAATTTTGAGGAATGCCTTCAATGCTATCAGAATTGAAATATTAATAAATTTAATAATTGCTGTAAAGAGAAAAAAGAACTTTTGTGTCGAAGAAAATAGTTTTGAGGACCCGATGTTTTTGGCTGAGTTCGGGTAAACTCTTTTGTCTCAAAATAGAAATATTTGGAATTAGAGAACAAAAAATAGCAAATTCTTGATTACAATTGTATATCAGATATACTGTTCGCATGTATTTAATATATTTCGGGTTTTTTAAAACGATTAGATCATAATATATGAGGCGTTCGATATTTATCTAAATCTAAGTCGAATCAAATGTTAATTACTTATCGATATATACATTGCTATTATACACAAAAAATAATTTTAAAGTAAGATATCTGTTAACCGTCTTCTTTGGGAGGAGTGAACCAACCTTTAAGTCATAAAACAAATTAATTTTAATTTTATTCTTTAATTTTCATTTGAAAACAAACCGTTTTTTTCGTGTATTTGTACCAAAGATTTGAAGGACTGCTGAGCGCGGGCTAAACTATACTGACCCTTAAATACAAGTCATTAATACAAATAATACAAAACAAATAAAAACAATTAATTACTTTATTTCCTCCGAACTGAATGCGTGCCTTTCCTTTGACAAGAGTGGCCGATATCTGTAGTATAATGGCTTCAATAGTGTAGGCACTGCTCCACCCCTGAAAACATTGATAATTTAAAGTGGAATTAAAAGAAAGGTATGAATACTTGTTTGGTGAGCAATTCCATGCAAATGGCACCACCGCCTAATACATAACCGCCTGTAATCGAGGGATGAACCACACGAACAAATGGAGGTTCAAAAGGAAAGGCTTCTTTAAAAAGAACGTTAAGGAGAATGAAGTCTTTTCCCTCTTTCTCTTTGAGTACTTGTAAGTCATTGTGGAGTTGAGAGTCGGGATCGACTACAAGAAGTTTAACATTCCATTCATAGAGACTATCGTTAACCAACTCTACGGTAAAGACTCCTCTTTTGAAACTCTCTGATCGATAGACTTCTTTAAGTTCTTTCATGAGACGATCGGTCGCCTGTACTGAACCCGAAACTGAACCTTTGAGGTAACCGTCCCTTTGATTCTGACGAAGTCTCTCTAAAGTGGCGGTGTGTTCAGTTGACAGACCCTCGTCTTTGTTCTTCTCCTGAGTGTGATTCTCGTCTTCCATTTCAATGTGAAGGTCTTCGTCAGCCATTTCTTCGTCGTCGTCGTCTTCTTCGTCACTAATTGGCTGAACGGAGTTATGACTTAAAGGGGAGTACAAGTGTTTGCCTGTAATCATGTCTTCACTCAAAAAGGGTTGTCCTTCGAGTGTGTCTGAGCAGCGGATTTGGTCCAACTTATCGATGTCTGCAATTAATGGTATATTACTTATTCGACACAATTCTTCGACTAAAATCCTTATTTGTTTCAATAAGTGATTGTCGGCGCCATTAGTATTGGTGAGGGATTGAACCACATTTGTTATGACCGGTTCTTCGGTCTCAGAGAACCAAACGGGAGGGACATTAGGATATGTTTCCTATCATTTATCACAAGAGTCAACATTAAAACAAAGACAATCAAACATTAAATCATAAATACAGTAATGTTTGCGTGAATTTCATATTTCTTTCCGTTATTAGAGATGAAACGACAGGAGATCTCATCGACGGTCGCAGATATAACTTGGAATCTGTCGTGAGTTTTGGGGAATGTCTTCTCCAGCCGTTTGATGTCAGCCTTTAATTTGTTGAGACACGCCATCCTTTTGACCACTAATACACTAATCAATTCAAAGTCCTTCACTTAAATCACTTCTTTTCGGTTTATTTGAAACAATTAATTAATTAAACCGAAAATCAAATTCAACTAAAAGTCATAAACAAAAGCGATTTAAAAAGCGATTCATCGCTTCTCTCCTATTATTGTTTCATTCAAATCAATTGTAAATATATTTATATTCAATAAATAAAACAATAAAATATAATATTCGTTAAAATAGATTCAATGAAATCAAATAAATGATTAATTGACTAAAAGTGAGATAAATGTCTAAATCAGTGAAGAATTTGTAAGAATAGACGCAATTGAATGCATTGAACGACAATAATAATAATCACAAACAACGATACATACATTCAATACTTTATCACAAATACTACACAAAAAAACGTTACGATTTATAATAATTTTAGAGCCCTTTTCACTATTTTTTTTATTTTATTAAAAAAAGATTAAACTTTAGGTTTCGTTAATCCTTTTGTTAAACCTTGAGTTACATCCGTTTTAATATCAATTTGGGTTTAATTGTAAGAAATATTTTGTCTTAAATGTGTCCAAAAGTAAAGTTTAGTAAGAGAGTCGCCATTTATCCCAAATCCCGGGCTGTGCTAAAACTAAGTCAGTGGTGAGGACAAGCTTTTGCCAGTTGGGGGTCCAGTAGTGGACCACTTGTATAGACGAGACTACTTTTCGCAACAATAGTTCAGTTGAGAAATGCCTATAAATGCAAATCTCTTTCATTATCTCTACCTTTGTTTCCGAGTTTTCCTTAAGGATAAGGACAACCACTTTGAAAGTCAAACGCATTTACAATATTTTTGCATATTTTTCAAACAAATAAACTCTTTTTCACTCAATTTCTTAATTAATTCTTTAAAATTAACTTCGCTTTAAATCTACGTTTCGGACATTTTATGGCGAATTTACTCTCAAATCAATTAATTTTGTTTTTTAGTAGTTTTTAATTAAGTGCAAAGAGTTTCAAGAGTTACAAGCTGATTTCTCATTAACAAATTAAATTTGAGTCAAATATCTACTGAAATAAAGTTTAGAATAATTCTTGAATAAAGTTTTAGAAAAATATTAGTTTAAATCAATGAATCGTTTAATTGATTTAATGTTAATTTTTTTGAAAATTTTTTTTTATTTGACTCAATAACTAATAATTGATATAATTATTAGTAATAATTAGCAATTATAGCAATAATTTTTTATTAATTTTTAATAATTTTTTAGTCATTTTAATAAAAAATGTTTTATAGTAATGGATTTGTTATAATGTAATGGATTTCACTTAAGAAAAATTTTCCGAATTTATTGCAGAAAAATGAATGAAAACTATGGAAAAGAATGGTCCAGTAATATCGGATAACTACCATGTTCATACTTTTCCTATTTGTTTTATTTCCTAATTTGAATTCTCTCATTGTTTGCAATATATAGCTAACGCAACACAACTTGAAATTGTATTGTCGCCATATTTATTTAGATTTGTGTCATAAGAATAGTACGTTTGCTATTTTTATATTAAATTTAATAGAAAACGTACTAAATTATAAAGATATTTCGACGAAAATATGGCGACAATACAATTTTAAGTTGTGTTGCGTTAGCTATAAGCTCCAAATCCTAAAATATTGTTCACAAATTGAATGGTTTGGAGTTGAAAAGTGGACTAACTCTATATACTATCATATGATAAAAAGGTAACAAAAGGTTTCGTATTTGTGTTAGTTTTGGAGCCCTTAATATCTTTTCAAACAATAGTTTAGTTGCCTTTCAGTCCCAAACCATTGAATTATATAAGAGAAGAGCCGAAGCGTTGGTGACGTCACTCGAGTTTGTTTATCATTATTTTAGTGAACAAATGATTTTTATTTAAATTCAGATTTTATTTTAAGAGTCATTTCCTTCAAATATATATTCATTGAAAAAGTTTTTTAATTTAATATTTCTTTAAATTTATATTATTTTCGTTTGTAATGATATGGAGTTAATGAACGATCGAAGAGATGATGACTTCGACGACAATTTGGTTCAATTATTTAATTACAGCTCTGAAGCCAATCGTTTGTCACTTTACCGAAGACGAGGTCCGTCTCAACACATGTTTATGCGATATATGTATTCACAAATCGGCCGTAAAATCTATGAGTCGGCCCGCGAAGGACTGGACGTCACTTTATATGAATTACTTCACAGTCTTTCTCCGGAAGAGTCCAATCAATATATTAATGAAATCGTAAGCGACGGACAGATTAAGTGCACTCCACTAATCATCGCTGCAAAGAATGGACACCAAAATATCGTTAAAATGCTTTTAATGAAATTCTCGCCCGACCTCGAGATTGAAGGTTCCGCACAATTTGATGGATACCTTATCGAAGGAGCGACTGCTTTATGGTGTGCTGCCGGTGGAGGACATCTCAATGTAGTGCGAACTCTGGTCGAACATAAGGCAGATGTGAATCATTCGACTAAAACTAATTCAACGCCTCTGAGGGCCGCCTGTTTTGATGGACGACTTGATATCGTTAAGTATTTGGTGGAACACAACGCAGACATCCATTTGTCCAATAAATACAACAATACGTGTCTAATGATAGCTTCATATAAAGGACACTTAGAAGTTGTCGAGTATTTACTTTGTTTGGGATCCGATCCCAATGTTCGGGCTCTTTGTGGAGCGACTGCACTCCATTTTGCTGCAGAAAACGGACATTTGTCTATTATTAAAGCACTTTTGTCTCACAACGCAATCATTACAAAGAACTCAATAGGAATGACACCTCTAATGGCGTCGGCCTCGACTTCGAGGGCACATATCGTCGAATATTTTATTTCAACGGATTTGTGTTCAGAATTGGAAAAAGTGGAAGCATTAGAACTATTGGGCTCTTCGTATGCCAACGATAAAGATATGTATGATTTAGAGAAATCGTTTTATTATATGGAGTGGGCCATGAGATTACGCTTTAGAGATCCTCTAAATCCTTTACTTAAGAAAGTTTTGGAACCAATCGCTGCCTATGACTACAGAGTCGAGTGCCAGACATTAGAACAGTTGATGGATATTCAGTCAAATAGTTGTGCCCTTCATATGGAAGCACTGGTTATTCGCGAGAGAATATTAGGTGTTAACAATCCAGAAGTGCCGCATCCAATCATCTTCAGGGGTGCTGTTTATGCCGATTCCGCCCGATTTGATCGATGTCTTCAGCTTTGGTTACACGCATTAAGACTTAGGATAATGAACTCCGTTTCCATCAAAAAAGATTTGTTGAGATTCGCACAAGTCTTCAGTCAAATCATAAATATCGGACATAATTTGCCCTTCGATTCACTTAAAGAAGTCATTGAAATAGCGATCAGAGAATTGAAAAGAAATAAACAAACTTTGGATCTGTGCTCAGAAGAAGTATCCAAAGAAGCGACTCAGGAAGAATTGGATGACAATTTGCATACTGTCCTCTATCTCATTGTTATTGTGACAAAGGTTTGCCTTTAATTTCTATTTTCAAAATTCATTAATTGGTAATTCTTTTTCGTTCAAAGATCTTAAAACTTAGAACTCATGAGGAAGAGTTCCAATTGTGTCAATTGATCTATAATTTGGTGAAACTACAACTTAAAACCAAAGACGGCTCTTCTCTTCTTCATTTAAGTGTTAGTGCGGACACACCTATTGATGATTTCTATACGAAGAATGTTTGCAAGTGAGTCATCCTTACATTTGTTGAGTTGTCTTAACTTAATATATGTTTTAATGTAATAGGTTTCCCTGTGCCAATACTGCCAAACTCCTGATCCAATGCGGTGCTGACGTTAATTCAGTGGATGAGCACCGAAATAGTCCATTGCATTTAATAGTTGCATATCAGAAGCCAATCAGTGATTTCCTGACACTTCACGCGATTACAACATCTCTGGTTGAGAGCGGAGCCCATATGGATGCCGTCAATGATAGAAATCAGACGCCTCTCCAATCGGCCACTACTGGTGTCGCAGAGATTTTGCTTAAAACTCAAACAAAGATAAGTCTAAAGTGTTTGTCGGCCAAAGCTATTAAAAAATATCGCATTGACTTCAGTGGACTCTTTCCGCCGCCAATCGTTCAGTTCATTGAATTTCACTGAAAAGAAAAACAAATAATTTTTTGTAATTTTTGTGTATTTTATCTGTTATTCAATTCAATCGATTTTCGTTAATTCGATTTAAAAACTTTTAAATAAATTTATTATTAATTCAAATGATTTTATTATTTATAATCTCTTATTATTAAGCAGTAATTGCCTTTTGAGTCACTTTTTGGGCCAAATTCGTGAGTATGTTAATGACTCGAACAGTTTATTAGTCTTATTCATATATCACACTTTTAGAGTGAGTAAGGAAAGTCCAGGAATTTCAAATTGAACTTAAATTCTAATTTTGCGAAAATTGTAAAACATATCGAAATACTGGAAAAGTTTAGTTATTTGAGTTTTAAGAAGAGAATTACCATTCTATATACTAAACATCATTTCGTAAATGCAGTGAAAAATCACAATTAGAATACATTTGAATTTCTCGAATAAATGGTTATATCGGCTTAAAGTTGATTATTACAAATATGATATTATTATTACATTCAACGCTCAAATTTCGTACGAATCGAATGATTTGTTTATTACATAAAAATGTATGCATAAAACAAATGATTAAATTTAAACACGGTACTTAAAACACTTTGAGCTAGTTAATATTATCTTTGGCTAACCTTCAAAAAATTAAAATGTTAACTATTACCTATTTTTAGTGTCAGAATTTAATTTTGGGTAATTCTAAGTGATTCTCATTATTTTTAATAAAATATAATATATTTAATAATAAATAAACTCATTAACAAAGGTTTGCATAACATTTTATAACTGTTTCGATTAACAAGAGAATGACATTACTTTTGTTGCGGGCCAGGGGTCTCAATCCGGGCTGTGAGCGCCGATTGGATCCCTTCTGGTGATCCGGCGAAGGGGGCGT
>JAQFZM010001328.1:0-19193 GCA_034695785.1 Galumna obvia | reverse complement strand
ATAAAAAATTTCTGAAGTTTATTAAGAAAAATTAATCTGTTATCATTTGTAAGCATAAATTCAATCTTATCTAAAATATCAGTATCAATCTCTTGTATGATATCCATTAATGAATACAAAAACTTCGATTATTTATTGATCACTCAATTGTTTTTTCTAATTCATTGTCAAATGAGTTATTATTTTGAACAATAAGTTCTAGAAATCAATTATAAATTGAATTTGTTTTTCATTTATTGTTATTTCCGATGATTTATTAATTTTGAATTTTTATTGACCTAGAATATGGAGTATTCGGTTTGTTTGCGGGCGGAGTGAAGATGAAATGCTAAATATGAAGAACGCTGCCGACCAACTGATAGTTGAGACCAACCCAAACCCCACACATCAATCATTGATAGATCATTTGAAAGGGAAATAAACCCCAAGATCTGCCGATGGAATTAAATTCAGGTTTGAAAGGGAGGCTTTCGATGAGAACAAGCAATTTCAACATACGGATATATTGTCAGCCTTTTTTCAAATCTGTTATAAACTGCACTCTTTAAACCCAACCTTTAATATTATTAAATTCAATGATAAAATGAATGTTCATAAAACCCGTATGTTTTTAACATTATCTCTATGTGAGTGGTTATGAAATTTTAATATAAGTTCATAAAACCTGGACAGTTCATAGAACTTGGTGTTCATAAAACTTGCAGGTCAAGTGTATTTCCAAATTCTTCTAAAATATTAAACATTTGATATGAAAATGTTTAACTATTAAACGGATAAATATTAAATAAAGAAATTCTTATCTGTTTGAGTCCACACAATTGGAAGAGTTCTTTAATAATAGTCTCAATATTTTGGGATTTATTATATGCTTTAAATGATATGTTAATCATTTGAATCTTTATATTAATTCGAAGAATAATAATCAAGGAGATGCAGAATATTTAAATAAATATATTTACTGTTTCATATTAATCCCTAGGACTTTCAGGGCTATATTATTATGTTATCAAGATGCTTTTAGCAAATTTTTATAAAAAATATAAATAAATATTTGAATCGTTAATAAATATAAATATTTAAATAAATATTTGCCAATTTAATCGTAAAATATATTGTTTTCCTTAATAAAATCCAAGTTTCAAGAGATTTTTAAATTTTTTATAAAATATTTGTAGCAAATATTTATCACAAAAAAATCACAACAATATCTCAATTATAGTCATAAAGAGATTTCCTCTTTTAAAGGCTTACTGTGAGGTCGTAAGTAGTCTATTTAATTAAATAATGTTTTTTAATGAATAAAGAACTAGTTTTCATGATGAAATCTTTAAATAATATCTCATTATCAACTATAATACTCTAAAAAAATTAAATCTTTATTTTAAATTAAGTTTTGAATAAATATATAAATATTTGGATAAATATTTGACCACTTTTTAGTAAATATTTTATTACATATTTAACCTACAATAAACAAATATTCTGCATCACCTTGCATATTATAGTTATGGGTATTAAAATACCTCTTTTAAAGAGGTTATAATAGTAGGGTATTTTGGTACGAGTTTAGGGGGTATTTTGAAAATGATCCAAAATTACCTAAAACATAAAAAGTTTAAATTTTTTTTGTCTTATTTGACTAATAGAGTGCTTGATCATATTTTAAAGGAGTTTATCAAGGTTAATGCTAAAAACCAAAATTATTGACATAAAAGGAAATCTCGTAGAATTATCAAAAGCAACGAACTAAAAATAACGAAAAATTTGAAACCTGTTTTATAATCCGATAATCCGTTCAAAATCTATCACGGTTTAAGTAACTAAGGGTATTTTCGTTTTTAACTATATATTTACACAAAATTATTAAATTTATTTTTGAAAGAAAAATGTTTTTCACATTGTTCAAAAAAACATAATAATTACATGAACTTCAAGACAAAAAATAATTCTAACAATGATTAGCTGAAAATATCGAAACTATAATAATAACTTTAGGTAAAAATATCAAAATATACTTGTATATTTAAACATAATTTTGAAATTTTATTTTAAAAAAATAGTTTTCCAGATAATTAAAGAAAACTCTATAATTATATGTATATCAAAACAAAAAATAATCATCATCATAATTAGATAAGACATATCAAAACAATAATTACTTTAGTTTAAATAATGAAAACATACAGTTATTTTTGAAACTATTAATAGCAGTCATGGGCAAACTTGCCGGCTCCAGGGGGTGGGTATTAGGGGATATTTTGGTCTGAGCTCAGGGGGTATTTTGATAATGACCAAAAAGTTTAAAAACGGATAAAAAATCGTTTTAAGCTGTTTTCTGACGTATATGGATACATTTAGTCATTTTTAACGTATTTTATTAAAATTAATGCAAAAACAATGTTTTTTTGACAAAATTGGCATTTTTTAAAAATTTCTAAAATAATTTTTACCAAATTTTTTACTTATAAACTGTAATCTTGAAGTTTTTTTGCGTTTTTATTAAGTTTTCAGTGATGGCCGCGGACCACTTGACAAGGGGGTATTGCAATTTTTGGACCTTTTTGTCGCGGCAGGGGGGTATAGGTGGTATTTTCAAAATGGCCGTCAAAGGTATAATAGGTAGTTTTACAGGTGTTTTAGGCATTTTCTTACATTTATGCATACAATTCATTCATATTTAACGTATTGCATCATATTTGAATGAAAAAACTAAGAATTAAAGGTGAAAAATAAATTTTTCAAAAACTGAAAAAATAAGTCAAAAAAATTCAATTTAATGCTCATAGATACAAATGAATGCAAAACCCATTTTAATTGATTTTTGGCTATAAAATCTTTCTCCTAAGCTAGATCAAAATTATTTTTCAACTGCAACTATGGTTTTGTCATATATTTACGTATTTTACAAAAAAAATCATTAAATTGAATATTATTAATAACTTTAACATAACATCCATATAACAATAATGAATGCTTTTATATTGGAACTTACATCAACCTTGATTGTTTTAAGCCCTTTTGTTGTAACTGGTTCATTTTCATATATCTTATAGAGTTTGATGATCTTGTTATATGGTTTAATTTTTAATGAAATCGGTTTAATAATTTGCTCAAAAATTTCAAAATATTTTCGATTTTTCTTGATTATTTTTTCATTTTATGAGATAATCGACAAAATCACAAAACAGTTGTCCGCTTATTTTTAATGTAGATTGAAATGAAATATAAAACACTTTTGTAGCTTGCTTACTATTTAAGTTATTCATGTTGACTTATTTTATGCAAATTTATCAAAAATGATCAAGTTAATGAAATTATTTTATAAAATATAATGTATGATGAGACCATGGTTGCAGTTAAAAAATACTTATGATCTAGCTTATTGGAGAGATTTTATAGGCAAAATTCAATTAAAGTGGGTTTTTGCACTCGAGTGTATGCGTTAAAAACTGTAAATTTGACTCAAATATCAGTTTTTATTATTATTTCTTTTATTTTATTTAAAATCTTCAGTCTGTTATTTATTTTTTCTCTTAATTTTTTCGCTTTTGCAAACTTTTCTCTCCTATTTTGTTCGCTGATGCATTTGGGGGGGGGTATGCCGTCAATCACAGGTGGGGTATTTGGGTTATAACCCCCCTCGTGGCCATCACTGTAAAACATAATAAAAACTAATATTAGATTCAAATTTACAGTTTTTAGGTTATATTTTTAAGCTGTAAAATCGATTTTTTTGAATCTGAATTTTTTGATTTTTGAGAAATTCATTGTCCCCTTAAATTCTTAGTTTTTTTGCAAAATTAGGATATAATACGTTGAATAAAAGTGATTAGTACGCATAAATGCAAGAAAATACCCATATATACCTATAAAACTACCTATTTTACCTTTGGCGGCCATTTTGAAAAAAACACCTCCTATACCCCCCTGTCGCGAGAAAAGTAGTCGAAAATAGCAATACCCCCTTGTCAAGTTGACCATGGCCATCCTTGTGTGATATAAACAATTAGTGCCTGTAATCGAAACTTTCGTCTCTCACTTTTGATCTTTTCATTGCAAGACTGTAACTTTGGTTTCTCTTCATTTGAAATCTTAGTTTAAAAAGATTGACAGCATTTGCAGTCAAAACGGTCACTAATTATAATAATTTGTATTAATGTTAAAAAAGTCGAAGTTATCGATATAATTGTTGTGCGAATTGTAAGTAATTCTTATTTTAATTGTTAATATGATCCAACACAACAACAAAAATCCCAAATTAATTAATTTGAATATAATTTAAATTTAATAATATATCTAATTTAAAATTAGATTAAACAATGCTTGATGACAAAGAATATAAAACTATATTTACGAAATATTAATAAAAATTAAATAAAACTTTCTTCTAAAATTAAAATTAATGCTAAAATTTAGCAAATATTTGGAATAAGTTTTAATAATAATAATACTATACAAAATAAATTAGTGTAATTCTAATGATAAAGAATTTGAAATAATTGAGCAAATATAAAGTCGAGGAAAAAACTATGTAAGGTCACTTAAACTTCGATAGTTTTTGAATTGATCAATCGATTTTGAAACGGTTTTCACTAAATTTATCTAGAATAATTTGAATTTTGAAAATATTAATAAAAATTGTTTTGTACTAGGATAAAATATTTTTAAATTAAAATAAAAATTATCTGCCATTTTAATGAATTAATAGGTTAATTTCATAGCATTGCTAAAATGTTTTATATGATTCTAATACAGAACAAATAGCTGTTTAAAATGATACCAGGTTTGTTGAAATCGGCTAACAAATAAAAGAGCTAGGCTTGTTGGAGTGATACATTTAAGATCATAAAGACAAAATGACTATTGATATAGAAATCTGGAATAGTTAATATCTGAAATATTTTGTGATTTTTCAATAAAGTAAGTTCAACCAAGCAACTTTGTTGCTGGACACTATTTGATTAAATCACAAACAAACCTGCAATAGGCCAACATATTTGATCAATATTTCTGAATTTTTCAAATTTATGAAACTTTCAAATAAAAAATAATTTTATCTTTACTCAAATATATTGTGATTAAAATTTTATAAATTGTAATTATTCTAGATTATTTTAACGAAAACTGCTTGAAAATCCATTGAGCCATTCAAAAATGACAGAGGTTTAAGCAACCTTACATAGTTTTTTCCTCTACCGTATAATTGTCACCTATTATGTGGAACAAGTTTGACTGCATTTGATGGACATCATTACTTGTCATCGTTTTTCTCGCGATATCCACAATATTTATAAGTAAAATTAGATTTTTATTATTTCTTAAAAAAATTTTTCAAAGAACTTATTTATTTTATTAAATTTGTTGACTTAAAATTCCTCGTTCGAACCCAAAGAAGTTTTATTTAATTTTTTAAATTATACTTGGGATTACCAGGAAGGATCTTATATATCAACAACCATAATACATATTAATTTCAAAATATTGAAAATTCACATTGATCCTGTTCAAATGTATTTAAACCAAATTTAATGAAACCAATTGGGTTTAGTGCATGGTAAAATACTGTATTTGTTTACCTAGATTCATTGAATTAACTTAACCGAATCCCAAATTATGGCCTATCAATTAATTCCTTATATAGAAAAATTCAATTAAAAATACACATTAAATCAAAGTTTTCAAATTTCCTACTATATAGAAAATCACTTTTGTGTCAATAACTTTATTTCGAGTTGAGATAATTCAGTGAAACCAGGTAAACAAATACAGAATTTTAATTGAAACCAAAATCTTTTTAATTAATTAATTTTGTTTAAGAAACATTTTAAATCGATCAATTCGAATTTTCAATGTTTTGAAATTTGCAAGCTGATTTTATCTAAAATAATAAAAATATTAAAAAATAAATATACACCTATCGGCTAAATTTTAATCTTGTTTTAAAAAATAATCAAATTAAATTCATATTTAATAAGAAGTTTGAAATATTAGAATTTTAGAAAACAATGAATTATCATAAAAATATTCAAGGTAATTTGAAATTATTTTTATTTTCACAATATCCAGACAAATCCATAGTTGGCATTTTAAAATAAATTTGATATCTCCAATACTAAAGAAGAGATAGGCAAAAAAACGATTGTCACTTATTTACCAAATGAGTGTATACTTACTAAATTCTCTAGTTTCATATTTTAATTCTCCATAAAAATTTCATAACAAATTATTAATACGATCATAAAGTTCCTCTAGAATTCGATCTTTTGGCTATACCTACTTTTTCTAAAATTTTTCCTTTTATTTCTTTAGAAAATTGGTTACTTTGCTTTTCGTTTTATATAATATTTGCAGAAATGTTTAGTATCAAGAGTATATTTTGATTACCACTATCGGCATAATAATCCTTTTATTCTCGAATTTCAGTTAATATGAAATTTAATAATAACATAAAAAATAGTATTAGCTTTGATAAAATTGTTATTCACATTTCGTTTATTAAATAAATTCTTTGATTAATTATATATAAAATGTTTTTCATTTTCCAAACAATTGTAATGTTTGAGATTTTTGGTCAGTATTTTACAATAATTGAATTAAGGTTAAACTATAAATACACAAAATATTAGGTAATTCATTGTACGACTGCAGTGAAGTCATTGGAAATTACATAAATTTGAAGGCAATTAATGAGAAAAATTGTGGTATTTCTCTCTTCTCAACAGAACCAAAATTGTGCCTCAAATATCATAACGAACAGCCATTAAAATTGAAAGACTCGAGAAATGCTTTACCTAAAGAAGCACCCTGGTCTGTGTTCTTGGTAATTGATAGGTAAATTAACTTAAAAATATAATAAACTATAAAAATAATTTAATATTACTAAAAAGGGAAAAATCATACGACATTTGTAGCGGTGTTTTGTTTGATAGATATTGGGTAATGACCGCCGCCCATTGTTTACTCGACAGGTAATTATATTAAATATGAATTTAATATTTGAGTTTAAAAATAATAAGGGATCGAAAAAGTATTTTTATTTCTGTTTGATGTAAAATTAGGGAAATGTTTTGAAATGATATATTTTATCAAACATGGTTCTATTCGTCTAACTTAAGATTGGAGAGAATGCAGATTATAATAGGGGTCGAATGCATTGTTTATTTCCTCCTATTGGTTGAAAAAAATAACGCACCTTTACTCAAATCTGCGACCCCTTCAAACTTAAGTTAGACGAATAATATATAGGGGGTATTATCGAATATATAATACCCTGCCTCTTTGACAAGTTAGAAGATCCTCTTCCAGAAGGAAAGGGGAAAAAAGGAAAAATTTCCCAAAAGGAGAATAATTAAGAAAATAATCAAAAAGTTGCAATAATTTTGAATAAATCTAAAAAATAAAACTACAACCATGAATATAATCGAGTTTAATATACTAATTTTCATGCTCTAAGTTTTGAATATTATAAAAAATTGTTTTTTTATTCATAAATTTTAGACGTTCGCATTAATTTTGATAAAATATGTTTTAATATGACCAAATGAACTCATATAAGACAAAAAACATTTTAGTTTTAAATTTTAGTTTTATTCGTTATTATAAATTTTTTCATCACTTTCAAAAATAACCTTTATAATCCCTTATAAACACGTTAGACCGAAGTCATATACCATTCCTGATCATAATAATAATATTGTTACAAGGTAATTCATTTTAATCTTTTTTAAATAAAATAAAAGAAAACTTTAAATTAATTATTATTACAAACTCAAAATATACTGGATTATAATAATAAAATTAATTATAAATAATAATAAATTATAAAATAATAAATTTATATTTAATTAAATATTTTAAAGTAAGGAAAGAATCATTACCGATCCAATCTGGGTACATTTATATCCAGTAATAGCTCAGGATATTTTGTATATGGAATCTGAATACTGGAGTTCGGAAACAAAATATATTCATCACAAGTATATGTATAACAAAACCCAAAAGGATCATCCGTATGACATCGGATTATTTAAATTAAATAAACCCGTTCTAATTCAACCCGGAGTTGTGAACACCATATGTTTACCCCCTGAGAGGAATTTCACTTATTTTGAAGAACAATATGCAATGACTACCGGATGGCATTCAATTTATAAATATAAAAATCATTTATTAAATAGACTACAAATTGCTAGTATTAAAGTGTCCTCTCATACAAAGGTTATACATCATAATGAGAAAGGAGTAAATATCCCAGCTCAAGCCATAAATGAAAGTCATTTTATCTGGAAAGGATTTATTTTTGGAACAAAACTAGACAAATCTAAATTGTGTGGGGTAAATACATTCTATAATTATTAAAATTAATGATGATTTGATTTAATTGAGTTAGATTTAAATTTATAATTTAGTGACAATATTATGGTTCAGTACTTTTGTTACCAAATTTTTATTAAAAAACTGTTAACAAACTTTCATATGATTTTAGGGGGATTCTGGTTCCCCAGTATGGCAATACTACCTTGGTCGTGCTGTACTCATTGGTATACTAAGTGCAGCAGATATAGATCTTAATAGTACATATAAATGTCAATATGAAAATAATACCATGTACTTTCCAAATGGCACAAAAGCTGAGAATCAAAACGGGACTCAATCCCTTATAGTATGGATTCCAATGATAATGGGTTGGGTCATTAACATTACTCAAAATAATTAGTAGACATTACAAAGTTTCCTTAATTGAGTTTTTCTTATTTTTATATCATTTATAAAAAAATAATTATTATTATGTATTTCTAAAATGTATATAAGTTGAGGAAATAACTATCGACCGTTGATTGAAACTTAATAAATTTTGAATGTATTATTAGAATTTTGAGCGGTTTTAACCAAAATGATGCATTAAATTTGATTAAATTCGTTAGGTTATTACAACATACAGTAATATACCAAAGAAAAAGGTTTAAAATTGATGTTTTATGTGTTTAAGGTAATTTTGGGTCATTTTCAAATTGCCCCCCTTTAACCATTTGAAATTCCAACTATAAACATGATAAATTTTTTAGAAAAAATAGGTAAAATTCCTGAATGTTTTAGACTTGACTGTATATTAACTTTTTAGCTAATTTTATCCAATTTAAAATGGATGATTTTAAAAAACATTTAACTGATTAATTTTGATCTAAATTTATTACAGTACGCAATCGATATTTTTCACCAGTTTTGTTTTGATCGGGGATGGCAAAGATAGAGGTCCAATGGGTGGTATAAGGGGGGTATTTTGAAAAAGAACCAAAAATTGCTTAAAAACACACAAAACATCAATTTTAAGGCTTTTTCTGACTTATATTACTTTATTCAGTCATATTTTAACGCATTTTATCAAAATTATTGCAAACAAGGTTTGAAGGCAAAGCCATATCCACTACATTTACGTGCATTTTACAAAATTTAATATATTTTATATAATATTGTTAAAATTTCAATATGTTTAAACTTAAAGAAGAGTAATTTGATAAATTTTTTGAAAATTATTTTAGTTTCCATAAGGAATGAGGATAAGTAAGTGTGAAAGAGAAAGAAAGCACAGCCTACCACTTAACTCCGTTTCTATCTAAAATACAAAATTTTCATGTTACAAACAAAAAGGTTGGTCTCATGGAAGAACAAAAATTACTTCCCCTTTTGGTTCAATTTTATGCGCTGCATACCAAGGAGGTGTAGTATAGGTTGGTGGGACGGTAAAGGGGTTGTGTGGGCCGGTATAGTGGGTGCGAAACGATTACATATACTACACTTACTATGTAAATGTAGTGAAAAACTTAAAACTTATTTAACACAAAAATGATATATTTTAAATTATAATGATCTTGCACATAATTTTGGATATATTATTGCTAAATAGAAATAATTGACATAATTAAATAAATTAATTTAATTATAATTTTTTCTTATATAAATTGTTAATGATATAATGTAGTATATATGAGTGAAATCACTTTACCCAAGCTAAAATGATTAAAAATATAGCAGAGTTTTTAAGTCAAAATCATACCAACGACCGTTAAATAGATTTAAACACTATCTAATTTTCCTTTAATCAAACAAAAAATTTTAACATTAATTAAATTTAGATTATGTACTTAATTTATATAAGTAACAAAAATTTAACTAAAAAATATTTATCTGAAATCGTTGAAAACATGTATTTATATAGATATCCATGTTTCGTTAAAATAAAATGAGTGTAAAACATATTTAAGCTCAAAAAGCCGTCAATAGCTTTAAGACATCATTAATGTTAAATATGAAATATTAATAGATCGTAAATATTTTTAGTTATTTTTCATTCAAAAAGTACTTGCTGAATCAACCAATAATATTAAATCAAAAATCATATTGATAAAAATGACCTGGTATAAAATTAAAATTTTAATATTAAAAATAGGAAAAAATGCCAAATTATACAAATTAATTTATTTAAAATTTTTCTTTGTTGCCTATTTTTTTAAGGACATAATAAAGCCTAATTGGGAAAACTAATTTTGAACTAGCTAGATAAATTCAAATTATAAGAAAGATTTTTGAGTCAGACTCAAATAAAGGGCTTCTTATAAATATTGTGATGCATATACAAAATATTTTGTTACCATATTACAAGAGTAACCCATATAAACACCAAAAAGCATTAAGAGCTTAATGGCATAAAAAATGTAAATTGATACTTAATTACAAGAGTTATATATAGAAAAATATTTGTTAAAATAGAACGATCAAAATTTAAACCTTAAATTAATAAATTTTAACAAAAGCAAAACATATATAAGTTAGCTTGTTTATGTAAAATATCAAGAACAGAAAGATAGAAATTTATATATTATATATAAAAATTACATTTATTAATTAAAATAAAATTTTTTATTTATGTCTTAACTATAAAACACATAATTTTTCATATATCTATGGAATATTAAAGTTCTAGCTATAAAATTAAAAATTTTAGAAAATTTATTTGCCTAAAACTCATATCAGCAACCACAACAAACATAAATACAGTGTATAGACCTATTACAGTAAAAGCAAATAAATACTATTTATTAAATATATTCAGATTAACTATTTAATTTATATAATTTAAAAAGAATTAACTTGATAATAATAAAATATTTAGTAGTTGAATACGAATTAATATACAAACTCAAAGTTTATTTTATCTATTTTAACCAAAGATTAATATAAAACACATAAACTTAAAAAGCCGTTAATAGCCTAAGGCATGTAAAATGCAAATTACAGTGAAATTTGAAATGTCATTATTTTTAAGTATTATTAGTTAAATATTTATGATGTAAACATTATTATCTGAATCTAAAACTAATTATATCTAACAATAAATAATATATAAAAACATGATCTTTGTCATTATAGTGAACATGCATATATTTTTAGTAATTTGAAAACTCCCTAAAAATTAGTGAAAAAAAATATATTAAATAATTTAATCTAATATTTTTTATTCTTAATCTGTTAAGAAATAAATATAAAATAATTGTTCAAAAAATATTTATACTCTTGCTAAAATAATAAAATATTTAAAAATTATAAGTTTTATATAAATTTATAAACAAAAATAAACAGTTCAACAATTACTTTACTAAATATATATTTAAAAGTGATAATTGTTTAAATAAAAACCTTTTAAACTCACAAAAAACGCTAAAAAGAGCTTAATAGCCTTAAGGCAAATATTATATAAAATATTCATAAATGTAGCCAAAATTTATAAAAATTATTATTAAATAACTAATACATATATAATAATTAATTAATTTTAGATTTCTTTAAAATAAACGATAAAACCATCTTTACATAAAAATTTTAAAATAATTGTTCATTGAATTAATAATTACAGAAATCAATCCAATTCATCAATAGAAACTAATCACAAAATAATATTTAAATATAAATGTGTAATATTCAATAGTAACTTCTCTTAAAAGGAAAATAGAATGACCTAGCTCTTTTGTAAAAATAATAGCACATTTATTTTTTATTGATTAAATATTATTTTGACCAATACTTTACTAATATTAAGTTTGAACATTGTATTTGCATTTAAGAAAATCATTAGTAACACACTAAAACCTTTAAAATAGCTGAATAGCCGTAAGGTATAAGTTATGCAAAATTATTCAAAAATAAAGCGAAAACATAAACAAAATTATTATTAAAACGTTAAAATATAACTGATAATCAATTAATTAGTGAAAGCTTTAAAATAGGCTTAGTAGGATTATATATAAAATAAAATTCTTGAAAATATTATAATTTAACAAATATTTTACATTTTAAACAAAAGTAAATAAATTAATTGAATTGATATTTATTAATTATTTATTAATTAATTAAATAAAAAAATAATTAATTTAAAACTAATAATTAGATAATATTAAATCAATAAAATTCTTTTTATCATGTTTTTCCTTAGTAAAATGAAATATAAAATAAATAAATGAATTTTATATAAAGAAATCATTATATAGCCTAAAGGCAGAATTTATGCAAATTAATAAAACAATTTTTGAATTAAATATGTTTTTATATATTAGTTTAAATATTAATTTCTAATAATAAGAGTAAAATAAAATAAAACGTACAATCCATAAATGATCTTGCTAATATAAATGCATGTTCAGAAAATACTCAATTTTTAACATTTCATATAAAACATTAAAAATCACTTGATAGTTATTAATCTAAATTTTTTTCTTTTATACTAAAATAATCTAAATATAATGTAGTATTAATATTTAAAATTAGTTTAGTCTAGCTATAATATTTAAAAACTTGGAAGAATTTTTTGGACAAAATAGCATAATTTAGGCTCAGAACATTAATTATGTAAATTAATATTTTATACAAGGAAAGGTTAATTAAACATATAATAGAATTATAGTTCAGGTACTATTAATGATTTTATTATAAGAATTAAGAATACTTAAGAAAAACAAAATATTTTCAAACTTATCCTGCAAGAAGAATCAATAATGATTTTCAATACAAAAATTCAATGATTAACTAATTAAATAATTTTGTAAAAAAAAATTTTATTATCACTCAAATATTCTAGGTAATGTATAATACGTGTGGGCATAATAATTTTATGTTACTTCTTAAAACTAAAAAGAAAATTTTGGAGAAAATAACATATATTTTCATTACATATGTATTTACTTTTACGACAAGGTCAAAAATAATTTATGACTTTTCATCAAATATTTAACACAATCTTGGAATACACAATAAAAACAAATCAATTAAACACTATTTAATATAATATCTCTACAAATTCATTAAAAATATATAGTTTAAGTAAAATTGAGCCGATCATAGGATGAATTGTAATAAAACAATTTTTCTTATGTCAATATTATTGAAGTTTTTCCTTTATATAATTTAAACCTAAAAATATTATTAGGCCATTAATGTAATTATTTACAAGATATACCTTTAAGAGTTAAGAGTAATTTTATCCGATACTTGATCTATTTATGTTCAAATTACACTCTATTCAAAAATAAACATAAGATAACAAAAGTGTGAATTAATTCAAATAGTATTACGCCATTTAAACGGCTAAATAAGCATCACACGATTATGTCAATACTTTCAAATTCAACAAAAGCATAAGTGACGACATGAAGTGTTTATAAAACACATTAAAACCTATTTTGGGGAAATTTAAAATATTTTTTGATGTTAAATCATAATGAAAATTGTGAATTTAATTAATAATCAATAATTACCAATACTAAAACAATAAATTAACATGATATTAATAAATAGACAAATTTAAGTAAGAATAATAGTAGAATTTTAAGTTAAAAAATTAAAATTATAATTAATATACCAGATCAATTGGCATAGAACATCAGCAAAACAATCTAAATGAGCAATCTAATTCATTAGCCCAAAATTTTTAATTTTAATTAAATAAGTTATCAAAATAATTATAAGCATGTTTATTGGTATTTATTGAAATAAGATTTTAAATTTATGGAATTTTCGATATCAGAATCCTTATTAAAAATGATCATTACCTAAACAAATATTCTTAAACGAAATTACCGGTTATTTTAAAATAAACCGAAAAATATTCTAAAACATATTCAAAATTTTAATTAAACATCTTATTAAATTTGAATTTATATTAATATTAAAATGATAAATTTTAATAAAGTAATAAGAAACAAATATATGAAAACTCACATTTGTTATGCAAAATCATAGAAATATTTTATAAACCTATTTTAGGATAGAAATTATTAAAAAATATAGGTTAATTAATTTTTAATATTAATTTATTTAAAACCGAATTATTTATTAAATAATAACTTGATAATTCTGTATAAAACAAATATAAGTTGTTAAGAATGATAGTTGAATAAATTATTATACCCAGCTCAAACCTATCATAAAAAGTCAAATTTTGAATAAAGTAATAAAATTTAATTTTAATTTAGATAAAAAATCATTTAAACCATAATTATTTATTAGTAAATACGTGTTATTTCAATATAAACCAAAAAATAACAAAAAATTGAGGAAAAATAAAAAATTTTAAATTGAGCAAGTTGCAAAAAATTACTATAGCCTATAATTTTATGCAAAATTTAAATTATGTTAAATAGTTAAATAAGTTTAAATAAATGTTAAATTTGTAATAATATAAGTACATAGGTTCACTTAAAGAAAAATTTATCAAAAATTTCATTAAAATTAAGAATATTAAAAATTTTGACATTAACTTTAAAAATATTAAAATTATTTAATTTGTTCTCATTGTAGTTATGATGAAGATATGGCATCAAACACTCTCTATATTACTTATTTATATAAAAATATGCCTTTAATATTGAAAAATTTAAAATACCAATCTCAAGAAAAAATTACTAGAGTCTATAATTTTACGTAAAAATTAAATAATACTAATTGATAAAATAACGTTAAAATTCAACTAAACAGAAGTAAATAAGGTTCAATTAAAGCACTTTTAGTAATAACTTTCTTAGAAATAAAGAAATTCTTGAATTTTAAAGAAAAAGTATAAAAAAATTCCTATAAATAATAAATTTCTTCAAGTAATCTCATTTAATGTTTAAATAATAATAAAATTTTACTGACAAACTTCGCTAATTACTTCTCACACATGTTAAAATAAATTGTTATTAATCAAGATAAGACAGCTTTGTTAAATATTACATTAGTTTCAAAATTTACAAAGAAATTTTAACTTGTTAAAATTTTTATATTCACAATAAAACATTAAACTTAATCAATGATAATTTATAATAATTTATTAAGAGTATCAGAAAATATTAAACAAATTAATTTATTATTGAAATTTTATTGCTGACTAAAAATAAAAATTATTAATAGAAAAAAGGTAATTTTAGATGAATGAATTTTATTTATGACGCAAAGCAAAGTAAACATTCTCCAAACATGAATATAATTTTGATATTCTAATACAATTAATAATAGAAGTTTAGATTACAAAATTTAGAAATTTAAATGTTTTATCTAAGAGATAAAGTTTATATTTAAGGTTATAAGTCTATTTTCTTTTAAATGAACTTACTCATATATCTAAGACACCTCACGGAGGTAGTTATGAATAAATGAGTTATAATTTAGTGTCATTTAATCATAGTATGACTATATATGTTTAATAGAATAAAAACTTTATATAGATAAATCATAGATATCAATTATAAAAATAAACTAAATAAAATAAAGAAAACATTACTTATTAATAATGAAATACCTTTAAATAAAAATAAATTAAATTGAAAGATGTCCATAATCCAATTATGATTCATAAACAAAGTACATATAAATAAATTAAATATGAGAAAAACGATTAAAAAAGTTTCTTTCATTCATATTAATATAACTTTGTGTTTATATGAGAAGTATTATAACTTTTATTTTTAAAATGTTATATAACTTTAAAATGAAAGATGAAATCAATGAATTTCTGAATGTCAAAAGAGTAAAGAAATGAAAAAATTAGTTTCAAATATTAAACTAACTTTATTTCTAAAATTTTTAAGAAATCATTAATTTATCTGAAATAATTGATTGCTCATCGTTAATCAAGTTATGAATAATGAAGAAAGATATAGTTAAACATGAAAGAATAGATCTGACGATATCTTAATTCTGACTAAAAGTGTTTTAATAGAAATATCTCTTTCAAATCTTCTAGTAAATTTCATTATTTGTTAACGAACGAAAAGGAGTTTTAAATCAATTGTGATAAATATTGATATGATGATTTTCTTAAATAAATAAAATGAAATATTTCATTTTAAATTAAAAATCTACAAATTGTGATTTTTAAAAAATGTTCATTTGTTTAGGAAGGCTCTGAAGATAAGAGTCTTGATAAACATCGTAAAGTGAACGATATTATTATATTCATTGTCTATATAAAGTTCGACGAAATGAACTTAAGAACTTATTAAAGTTAGATAAGTAGCCTATGGCCAAGGCTGGATAGAAATGAATATATTATGAAATTATTGAATTTAATATACCGGTAACATAAATTGATAATCTTGGGAATTCCATTTTGAAAATAAATGACGTCAAGCATGATCAAATGTTTAATATCTAAGAGAAAGATATTTTGATCATGATAATCCGGATTAAAAGGTTTTGGATATATTTCCAATAAAAGATAATTCATCAACGAAAAGTATTAATATTTCAAGAAAGAAAATGTTATACTTGACCAAAAGTCGATGAATTGATTAAAACGTCGTAAAACAATAGAAATTAATGTGGTGACGACGCATTTATTACCCAGTAAAGCACCTAAATTGATTTGAAATTAAATGAAAATATTTAAAGAATTATTTAATGTATTGGTGTTACATTAAATAATGAAGAGTTTTATATTTAAATATAGTTAAATAAAAATTACTTTATCTTTAACAAATATTTAAACATCCAAACTTTCTAATAATACAACCAACACAAACAATAACATAATATTTGAAAAATGTGATTATCAAACTTATAAACATAATTATATATGAAATTATTTTTATAAAACTTTGTTTATAAGAAATTGTTTTGACACGGTAATTATAGTATTTGATTATTCATCAATGAAAAGTATAGTTAAATTATTTCATTTGCGAAACTAGCGTAGTTGAACGAAATTTGATGAATTAAATAAAGCGTCTTAAAACAATAGAACCAAATGTGGTGACGACACATTTAAATCTCAGTGAAACACCTAGCTGAGTATATAAGATTTAATCGAAAAATATTAGATCTATGATTTACTAAAATTTTATTCACGAAAAAGGAATGTCGTGGTGACACATTTATTAATGAATAAAATTATATGTAATTTCACATTTAAAGAAAATACTTTATTTTTGACAAAATTATAAAAGTCAAAATGTTATAAAATTGAAAAACAACACAAACATTGAATAAATTATCTGACAAATGTGATTAAACCATTTATAATTATATTTAAAATTTCATTTTTATAAAAAATATAATATTTTTATATAAGAAACAATTAAAACATTGTAATCATTAGGATTTAATGAGTAAAATATAATTCATCAATTAAAAGTATAATGCAATATTTAAAAAGAAAAACCACGTTATATTTGATCAAAAAATTGATGAATTATCAATATAAACAATTTTAAATGAAATAAATAATACTATTAGGAGAAATTTGTTAATCAGTGAAAATAAAAGCTGATATTAAAGGATTTCACTTGGAAATCACATAAAAAATTTATAAATACAATTGAAATATGAAAAATAAATTATTCAATCAAATTAATTATATAATAAATTTATTGAGATATAGTGTATCGCAACAATTCTAAATTATACATTAATGATTCAAAATTTATACTATAGTTCATACCAAATTAGAACACTAAAAAGAATTGTAAAAATAATTAAAAAATATAATATACCTAAAACAAATTTTTGTTTTAAGAAATATTTAAAAAATATTAAAACAAGAAAAACCTATGGCTGAAATGAATTTTCAGTATACACTCAAAATTTAATCTGGCAAAATATGAAACAGAAGCTAAACGGTTTTTTTGAATGGAGAAATTGAAAATGAAATCTTACAAAAATTCAGCGATTTGAATATGGACACCTTACCATATCTGAGGAATAAGTTGAAATCATTCAACAATGAACAACTTTACGAAAAACATTCTTGTATTGTTATAAATGTAGTTATTTATATAAATTCGATTTTATGTATTAATTTTATAAATTTATCAAATTTTAATGTTTTAAAATATTATTTTAAAAATTTCTTCAATCACATTATGTTAATCGTTTAAATAATTTTATATAAGATGTCAATGAGGACATTGACTTGCGAAAAGAGGGAGAAGATGTAGGATGTACAAGGTACCCGCGATCACCCAGAGGCTCACACAATAAGCCTTTCCCTTAATCTGTCACAATATAAAGTAGTTTAGAATTACCCCCTTTCTTCATCCCTTAATAAAAATTACAACCTTTTCACATCCCTGCATTTTACTCATCACTAGTTTTATGTAACTTTACTTTAATTAATTTTAATCTTTAATTTATCTTAATGTATTCAAGGTATATTATACTTGTATATAATCTAATGTAATAACAATATACCTTGATAACTATTGTAAATGTATTGTGATCATCACTATTTATAAGATGATGAAATTTAGGTCGAGTGTTGCAAAGAATGATGAAATCTAGAACAAGTGTTGCTCACATACATACTAAATCATTATAATCGTATCTTAAATGTATTCAAGATATATAATATTTGTATGTAACTTAATGTAAAGATAAAATATCCTGATAATTATTGTCAATGTGTCATACTTGAAGATGATGAAATTTAGAACGAATATTACTCACATGCATGATAAATCATTGTAATCTTATCTGTTATCAAATTTATTAGACAAATGAAGTTATTTTTAAACTAAGTTTGTACACAAATGTTATACAATTTAATTACTTTAAAAAGTTTGTTAACTGTCAAAATGTTGGAATCAGTCCGAGTGTTGACGTGTCTTTATTTGTATATAAACCATGCTCACTCAGACTGAAATCAGTAGTTGTTCTTCGGAACATAATGT
>JAQFZM010001327.1:0-19195 GCA_034695785.1 Galumna obvia | reverse complement strand
GATTTACTCTTAAAATCATTTCCGGAATACAAAAGAGAATTAAAGACTTTCGACAAATTTATGAGAAAAATAACTTCAAGACAACCATTAAATCTTGTAATCGATGGCCTCAATCTTGCCTTTCAAACGAACCGAATTATAGTCGAAGACAATACTGGGATTCGTAAATACAAACAATATTTTGAAGGAATTGATTCAAATATAGTTAAATTACTTACAATACATAACATCGATAAATATGAGAGCGTCTTAAATGTTGGCAGATTTGTTATCAAACTTAATTCAAATTGTACTCAAAAGTCTTTCATTTCTATATTCAATTAATTGTCTGAAACTTTCAATTAAACAGACGTTGAATTCTTTATTTAATTTTTTTGTATTTAATTTATTAAATTTACTGTTATTTTTATTAATCATCGGTTTATGTTCCTAAAAATGCAATTAAAGTATTTTTATTATTGTATTATAAATTTAAAAAATATTAGTTATGAAAAATAAGTAATTAAACATTTATTGATTTTAATCTAAATATAAAATTGTTTTAATTCAAATAAATATTAATTTATTTAAATTGAATTAGTTTTTCCCCGCTTTTTAAAAACTAGTTTTAGTTAATAAAAGTTGTAATTTATGGCATTCCTTATGACAAATCTCATTACCTAACAATTGAGCGTCATAAGGGAGGAGCTGTTGGGGCTTCATATCTTGCCGAGAGTTTATAAACCATTTAAATATTGTTTTAGTGGATGTAATAAAAAATTCTTTTCAAAATATTATTTGAGTGAACATAAATCAATTCATTTGAATATAAAGAAATTGGTTTGTGATTTCAATAATTGTAATAAAAAATTCACATTTCAATCATATCTAATTGAACACAAATTAACTCATTTGGGATCTAAACCATCTATTTGTGATATCAACCGATGTTTTAAAAGATATAATAAAAACTCTTACCTAACCGAAAATAAAAATAGAATTCATTTAAAACTAAAACAATATAAATGTAATGAAAATAATTGTAACAAATCTTTCGTCACTTCAAAGGAACTCAAACAACACAAAATTTGTGTTCACTCAACAAATAAACATTTTAAATGTTTAGCTGAAAATTGTGGCAAATGTTTTAAAACTAGATATTCTCTTTTAAATCATAATAAGAGAATTCATTTAAAACTGAATTCAGTTAAATGTATTGAAGACAATGTATTGGTAGACACAAACAATTAACATTAATTAATGGATCTAGATTACATTTAGGAAAATTTGTATACACATAAAGAGTTAGAGACAGTCTACAATTTAGTAACAGTTATACAATATTTTTATAAGCATACAGTTAATCACTAAAAAGGAATGCAAAACAATTACAGCAATAGTTTCTGAATACAATTATAACAAGAATTGTTTAGACAACTAAAGTGATGCCTACAGTATTGAAAATAATTGCTATAAAATTTTCTTCTCTTAGTCTGAACTCAAAAGACACAAAAAATCTATTCATTTGACATAAATGTAAATCATTTTTTTTAAATTTAAGGCAAAAGTTTTTTTTTTAAAATAAAATCTATTTAAAGAACCAAAATACTTAAATTCCTAAAAGAACTTGCATATTAAACTAATAAAACAAAATACTTTTTACATTTTTTTAACAAATATGTATTTAAATATTTATTTTATTTTATTTTAATATTTGAAATATAATCTATTTAACTTATTATATTATAATTTTATAAACTTAAATTTTACATTTTCTAATTTAAGTTAAATTATACTTTTACAGTAGATAATCAATTATAAGAATTGCCGATTATAAGAATTTTACCAGTATTATTATAATATATAAAACTTATTGGTTATAACTAGGGATAGGACTTTTTAAAACTAGCGCTTGAAAATACAAGCTTATAAAAAGTATATCCAGATAAAATGATGAAAAATTTAGAATCTATTAAAGTTTATTAGATTAATTTTTAACCCTTTTGAAAACATTATTGATAGTCATCGGTCAATATATTTCAATATAATAGAGATTTTATCCTGATATAGCGTATAAGAAAGGTGAAATATTTATCATATATATGATTAATAAAGGGGTTATTTTTTAATGAACTAGATAATGTTATTTAGGAATATAAGATAAAAGGTACTTTTTTTAGGTACTTTTTTCCGTTTGCAAGTTATAATTTATAACTTATAAATGACTATTTTTCCGATCTCTATAACTTATAAGTTATAAATTATAACATCTAATGATTACTATAAAAGTTGCTAAAAACCGATCAAAGAGTTGACTACAAAGTCGATGAAAAACTTTTAAATATTGTTAATTATAGTAAAAAATGTTTAAATTTATTGATTTAAATATTTTAATTTGAGTAGTTTTGAAAAGATGTTCACAAAACCTGGTCAGTTCATAGAACTTGTTCATAAAATTTGGTCAAGTTTATTTGCAATGCATTCGACCAAATCTATAGATTAAAAGTAATCATAAGATACTCTCGAATTGGAATCGTTTGTATCGTTTGTATTTGAATAATGAAAAGATTCAAAATTTAATGTCCGTATTATCTCATATTAATTCCCGAAACAATTTAATAGTCACTAATATCCGAGTTTTAAAACTAATTTAATATTAGAAAGAAATAAATGTAATCAATGTTTAAATTTAATTATGAATTCATAAAACATTTAAAATTCATTTTAAAGTAAAAATAAAAATTAAGAGTTAAGAGTTTACAATAGATTATATTCGGGAGCAAAGACTTGGTCAGTGGTGCCCATCATTTGATTGAAGATTGAGCCAGCAAACTCACGAACTCCACCACCAATAGATGAGATAATGCTAGCACTTCGGTGCGGAAGATAACAGCTTCTAAACCAAAGGAGCCGATAAGCGGGTAATACATGCTTTTCCTGGTATTGTAGTAACTGTGAGGCCACAGGAAATTCTTTGGGAGCCGACGGCCGAAGCATTCTTTGACACCAATTTGTTCGGTAGAACTGAACTGTAGTTAAGACTGTCGTCGATTCACTCGATTCAGTTGAAGTCGAATCGCTTGTCTTCAAATAATTGGGGTTAACCTCCAAAGTCGGCCCATAAACAGAACTATTTGTCGAATCATTGGATAAATTATAAGTCACTGAATCTGAGATAACTTTTGAGAAGAAAAGAAAAGAAATTAATAAATAAAATGAAAACATTTTATGAATTATTTATTTAAAACACTTCGACAACAGATTTATTAAATTGTGAGAGATTTCAGACAAACGAGTGATTGATTTTATATAAGTTTCGTTCCTTTTATACAAAATAAGTGGTGAAACAAGTGATGAGACATAGAATAGAATTTAATCAATAAGTTTGAGTATTTCTCTCATTATTAACGAAAGTTAACATTATTTCCATTAAAATCAATGGCTTTAAGTTAAAGCCTTTAACTTAAAGGCCTTAAATATAATAAACTTATAATAATTATATGATTCATAAGATAGAGTTTGATCTATATATCACTGTATTTAGTCCATAGATGGCTAAAGGGGGGGAGTATTTCAAAATTGAGAAGCCCCCCCTGAGAAGCAAAATTTTGAAAATACTCCCCCCCTGGAACATTGAAACTTTTAACATTACGTCTATGGACAAGCACTAGATCTGTTGAGGTTTTTTTTGGTCCAGAGGGAGGTAATACCCCCTGGAACGGCCCCCTTTAGCCATCTATGATTTAGTCGTATCACTTTTACTGAACGATAATTTAAATGAACTTGACAAAATGACAACTTTCATCCTTAAATATTTCTATATTTTCAAATTGAATTCCAAGTCATCGATTATACTCTCTTATGTATGACATAAGTTACCGTATGATGCCATGGTACTTTTGAAAATATACATGTATATAACATATAATAAAAGTAACCCATGAGTAATAAAAAAATACTCATGGTTAATTTTTATTAATATAATTATAAAATTATTAACGATTTCATTGAGTTCGAAATATTAGAAATATAATAACTAGAATCTAATAACTATAGAAAAGAATCAGATTTTTAAAAAGTTCAAACTTTAAATTTGAAACTTTATAATCTAGCACAGAGTTCCAAAGGTTAAGATTTTCAATTCCCTTTCCTTCTCTTTAAAAATATTTTGCATTCCCTTTCCTTCCCTTTCCTTCTCTTTCCTCCCTTTTCCTTAATATTTAGACAATTTTTTTAAAAGAATCCCTTAATATTACCTTGGACTGATTTTAAGATGCATTTATTTTATTAATTGACACATAAATCAGAGTACAATTAATATAAACTAAAATTAGAATTAATGAATAACAAGTGATCAGATCTTAATATAAGTATACTTTGTCTGTTATGAAGTTGTGTATTATGAATCTCTGTGTCCTATGAACATGATTTGATTGTATGGATCGCCATACCCTTAAATGTATTTTAACTATTAACCCTTAAATATTATACACTGTCTGTTATGAACACCTGTGTGCTATGAACAAATTTTCCTGGCATCTGCCCCTTCACAACAGACAGAGTATACTGTATAAGGTGTGCGGCACTAAAATTTAATTCCGACCATAAATTAGTGGTTGATTTTGTCATTAAATGAATCACTAATTTGTATATTTGGTGATATCTATCGATGAGGACATTTCAAAATGTTTATATTTATCGAATTCTATGACTCCGGAGATATTGCGGGATATCCTCAAAAACATGGCGCTATTCCTGAAGAGATGACATGTATTTGGTTTTACAATGACTGGAGAGTCGCTGAAATTCCTTCAACAAACTCTTCATATGGCGATCAGAGATATTAAAGTCGACAATATTATGCCAACCCATCAAAACGGAGTTCTTGTGGCAAAACTCACGGATTTTGATTTCGCGCGCGAGAGTTGGGATAAGGAATGGGAAAAACCTCTCAAAAACCTTTTGCGGAACTGAGCCCTACTATTATAGTTCACAAATTCCGTTTCATTTCAGAGACGCAAAGAAAATGTTGAAAGAAATGAGTGAAAGAAAATACATGGAAACACTTTTTATTAAAGATGTGAGACTTGAAGTTTAGGATCTGAACATTTTGAGTACAGGAAAATCATAGATTCAATATCTTTGATATGTCGTCACACGAATCGATCAAAAAAAGTAATGGAAATACATTTTTGTTATCAATAAGTTTTGTAATAATAATCTTAAACACAAAATCTGTTAAAAACTTTAAAACTTTATTCACTATAATTAATACAGAAATTAAATACAGAAATTTTCAAATATTTTCGACCATTAATTCCAATTCATTAAACAATTTTTTAGTTAAAATCTCTTAATTAAAACAATAGAAAGAAATAATATTTGAGACAAATTATTGACTGATTTTTGAATAAGAATTTGAAAATAAGAACTTAAAGTGTAATAAAAACATTTGACTCAAATATTTTCGATGAAACAATATTTAAGATAAGGATTGGGTTATAAATCGTGTCTTTACATAATCCAAGAGCCGAAAACTGTTAGGTTTTGTGGTATGTCTTGAAATGGTTTCGATATCGGAGTTCTTTGAATAAAAAGCATTATTTTATCGTTTGGACGCATTTTTGCGACTTCGATGAATACTTCTAAAGATTTATTAGTTAAGAGCGAACACGAATCCAATTCTATGAAAGTTAGTCGTCGACAGCAACTGATTGTTTCAACAAATTGATCGGTAATGGCTGAACGACAGAGAGACAGACTTCTTAAATGCAAGAGAGCACCCAATTCGTAACGACAGTCATCAGATATGGAATTATTACCGAAATCTGAAGGAATGATTGATATCTGTTCAATAAGAGGACAGTTGATTCCAATTTGTTTAAGAGAAGTGTTACTAATAATGGCGCCGTCGATCTTAATTTTGGTCAAATGGTGACACTTCCGTAAAATAGAAATCAATTGATTATCGAAATTAATTCGCGGAACCGTTAGTATTAACTCTTGAAGTGATTCTAAAAGCGATATTGAATTATATCCGTTGGAAGTGTTGGTGGCGTCGCCTTTAAATCCATTAAACTCAAGAGTTTTCAAATTAGACATATTTTCACAAATAGTCTGAAACATTGAAGGCGTTAACGAATCGCCAACTCTTAAATGAGTCAAATGTTTGCCATTTCCAGAGACCAGAGCACTAACACCGGAATCTTCAATATTATTGCATCCAATGATTGAAAGATAACTAATTTTGTCGCCAAACAAATCAAATTCATTTCCAGTAATTTCGAGATTTCGGTCTAAAATCAATACTTCCAATCCTTGACAACAACTTATCAAAGATTTAAGTCCGAAATCATTAATTTCATTCTCTTCGAGTATAACGTGTTTTAGAGTTTGATTGCATTTCTCACTAATTATTTGAAGAATTTCATTGATATTACAAGAACTATGACTCAGATCCAAGTGTTCCAAATTTTGTGAACAATCCTTTGAAAACACTTCGAGTACTTCCCGACAAAAAATGCAATTTTGAAGAATTAATGACTTAAGGTTTGGACACTTTGAGAGAACTCTCGATAAATGGGAGGCATTCATGAAATACCACTTTGTATTTACCGGTCCTTCAATAGCGCTGTAGAAGAGATCACCGACACATTCATTGATAGACACCCGATGTTTAATGTCATTACAATTTGCAAAACTAATGGTCACTCCTATTGAGTTCTGACATCGAATTGATTTGTCGATCAATTGCTTCCACTTTTGACAGACCTCTCGAGCCGTCATTTTCTCGACAAACGATAGTTTTGAGAAAATCAACAAAAGAGAGTAATCGTCCAAACAATTGACACAATCAAACATTGAATACATATCTCTTGTCGAAGATGTCGAAGATGTCGAAGATTGACCACAACTGATTCGACAACGCGTTATATCTTTGATTATTGAAGTTTGCGGTGATTGCGTTGATTTAGACATAACTAATTGAGACTAATTGAGACAATTTGAGACAATTGAGACAACACTCGTTTTGATATCTTTTTACAAAAAATCAGTGGCACTGAACTCAACTAATGATTTTTTTTGATTTCTTTGTCTTATATGACAACACAATTATAGAAATTACTTTAAAATAATTTAAAGATTTTAACTTTAAATAAAATTTAAATAAATAACATTTAAGATATTTTATTTAGTAATTTATTTAATAAATGCGATAAAATTATTTATTATGATTTGAAGCGATTTGTGAAACAAATTAAAATTATCGATAAATTATATAAACTGTCACTGAATGGCACCACTTATACTATACTATACTTATAAGAATAAAGTTTAGAAATAGTTGTTAATTAATTTTCATTTATTATAATTTATTGTCCATTAATTTGAAAATTTAAATCTTAAAACTGTTCGCGAATTCATTAAAGTCTTTATTAAAATTTTAAATAATAATTGAGAGCTCGAGAGTCGACTATATATTTCAATAATACAGACATTTGACTCATAAATTGGTCGATAAAAAGTCTTAAAAGAAAACATTTGACACAATTTTTATCACTTTTATTGACCAAAAATTTATCGACAAATAATTTATTAAAATAACATAATTTCAGTCATAAAAATGAATTTTTCATAAAATAAATTTATTCACAAAAAATGATTATAAAAACATTGAATTCAATGAAATCAATGAATTCGTATTAAACGGTTTCATAGGATTGCATTAAAAGAGCATTTCGTTGTTCTTTAGAATCCCTCAGTTGTAAAGGTATGAGAGGACGGTTCTCATCGTTACTGCTCTCAATTTTTCTTCTTCTTCTACTAAAAACATCTCTTAAACGAATCCCTAAAAATATGAACAAAAAGTTTGAGTAAATAAATATAAATAAGAAAACGGACGGATTTGTCTGAAGTGGTCGTTAATATCTGATCTCTCGTCTCTCAAATCAAGAATTCTCATGAGTGAGAAACAGATCGGATCATTAACTGCTGCCAAATCAACGAAAGGTTTGTGCGAAAAAGCAAAGAGATGTGCGATCGCTGCTAATAACATCTCAAAACATATGAGAAAATCCTAATTCAAACAAAATATTAAATTAAAGCTTTCAATCATTCAATTTATGGCTCACTTGAAGATTGCGGGCGATATCCGCGTGACTATCGATTTCCGGAATAAAAGTTCGGGTAATAAAACCAATTTTTATTAATAAAGAAATGATTACGCCTTGACTTTAAATAAATATAAAAATTAATTTAAAACTATTTTCAAATAAATTACTGACAAAAAAGAGAAGAAAACGACGGCTTTAATACATAAAAACTTTGGCAAAGGTTTCATTGGAGTCAATTCATATTTATAGGCCGTATAAAAGATAACCAAACAATACATTGCGATCTATTTTACAAAACAATTAATTATTGAATACAATTTTTATTATAAATACCATTTGGGAAATATTATTGATGACTAGTAGATAAGGATAGGCATATCCAGGTTGATAAAGACCCTCACCATAAAGATTAAGGGATTCAAAAAATCTATAATATATTTAAAAATTATAAGAAATAAAAAAAATAAATTTATAATACAAACAGAGCTAAGAATGTAGTGATGGGTCTAACGATTACGTATTGAAGTATTCCGTGTTTACACCGATTTAAGAATCGTCGGCCGCCGACACACGTCTCAAGAAAACAGAGGGGAAACAAATGTTTGACCCCTGGCTTACAATCAATGGTCACTTCGGCGTCCATTTCATAGAATAAAAAGTTAAGCAAATATTTCATAAAACTGTAGATAACAAACGCTTCGTAACACTCGCGAAGAGTGTCCACATATATGGCAATCGGCTGCCAATTCATAGCCATCCACTGAATTCAAACAATTATAAGGATTTAATTTTTTAGTTAAAGAAAATGATTTACAGAATTCATGGCATATATGGGAACCATCCATAAGATGCGAACCACATATTTCTGGAGATAAGGTTTATTATAATGTCTTAAATGTTGAGATATTTCCCAAATTGACATAAAAAGTGCGAGGAATGCAAAAAAGCCGGCCACCAATGGCCACGTTAAATCTTTATCAGGATCATTTGGTAGTTCAGTACTTGTGGCTACAATTGTTGACATTTTTGTTCATTAATTGTTTGTCAATCAATTAAATTTGTCTCCAAATAATTTCAATCCATTTGTTTAAACAATAATTTAATAAATTATTTTATGAATTGAGTTTTACAAAAGTGTTACTAAATTTTATATAAATTTATTGAAAGAAATATATTAAAACCGTTTTACTAAAACGTATTGTTTTTATTTAACCAAATATTGACAAATTGTGTGACAATCATATGATATGATATCAATAATAGCATTAAATTTACTATATTTTCAAAGTTAAGTCCTTTTAATGACTATACATCACATTTCAAAGCGTATGAGTCATACAAAAAGGCTTAACTCTATTCGATTAAAATAATCTAATTTTAAAATCAGATAAAACCCATAGAATTGATTCTATGATTTGATTTAAATCATTAATTAAAGAATTATTAATTTTTTGCGATAAAATGAAAAAAAACTTATATTATATCTTAGAAATGAATGAAAAAAAGTACTGCCGTGACCAGGATTTGAACCTGGGTTATTGCGGCCACAACGCAATGTCCTAACCACTAGACGATCACGGCACTAGTTTCAAGGTCTCTTAAATTTAAGTTAAACTTAAGAAAATTATATTTATTTAATTATTAATAAAATTTATTTAAGACTTAATTAATTTGAAAAATAATTTTATCCATAAATAATCATTTGTCCAAAATTTGAAAGTCTAGAGAGGAATGGCTGAGACGGACATAATAGGAGTTCGTAATCATTTGTTGATATTTGGAAGATATTGTCTAAAGTGATGTTATCGGAACTGATTTCACTTATATTTAAAAAGTTTTGATTCACAGAATTTATATTTAAAATATTGCGAACGTTTTCAAAGAGTTTATCACTAATTAAAGTCTTTCCCTTAATTACAGAAATTTTTTCAGTTATCTCTTCATTAACTGATTTTGAGTGCCAACCACTTAAAGAATGAGTCGATTCTATTGGTTTTGATATCAAACTTGACTTCACTTCTAATGTCTCTAAAGGTTCGGATGAAAGAGGAATAAAATCCGTTTTAATTGGGTTCTCTAAAATTGTACTTGTTTCTTTTTCTAAATATTCTGAAACAGTTTTTTCAAATTTGGGAATAATATCCGGATTTAAACTCGAATCAATGGTCGGAAGAAGATTGTCATCATTTATTGCAATGGTTTCATCGGAACCCATTTTGACATTCGATGTTTCAGAAGAAGTCATCTCTTCTTTGTTTGAGCTCTCATTTAATTCAATATTATCTTCAAAAATAAGTCCATTTAAATGTGATTTTATAATAACTGAGTTTTGAGGCAAAACCAATGTTTCAGAAGAATCGGTCGATAATTCAATTTCCGATAAAATATTTGACTCATTTTCTGAGATATAAGAATCACTTAAATATTGGTTTCGATAATATTTTCTGATTTTATGCCACGAATTAGAAGTTTTTGAATCAAAAATTGAAAACAAATCCAAATTGTTTTGAAAATCAGATAAAATGTTTGACTCGATTTTCTTCTGATTAGAACAACAATAAACTGTTGCGATATCTATGAGATGTGCCTCAGTATTGAAAATATAACCTCCGCTATCAATAACACATTCACTGCCGTTGTTGTCGATTACATATCCTTTAGAACCAGAATTGTGGACAAAATTAGTTTCATCGAACAAAAGGTATAAATATTTGAGAGTTTCGGCTAAAAAGAAAGACTCCATTCTGTCCTCAATAGTGTGATCTTCAACACTTTTAACGGTCGCAAAACCACATTCAGTTCGCGCAGAACTTTCAATTGAATCGATAACATCGGCTCCGATTTGAAGCAAATGCGGATCTTTTGTTGCTTTATATAAATATAAAACACTTTCAACAAATTCTGGTCTCAGAGGATATCCGTCGCGTTTGGAATTGGATTTGGAATTTGGAATGTCGTAAAACTCAGGAGTGAAACCGTATTGTTTCCAAACCTGATGGTAGTTATATAGAGTTTTCTTCGCCGAATCTATTTCTCCGATTAATGTCTAAAATACCGATAATTAAACAAATATTATTCAAAAAACAATTGATTAATGGCTGACCAGAACTCCCGGCCAAAAAGCTTCCAACGATTGAAATATAGGCATTGTTGGCGTTCCGCTCGACATTTGAACCCATACATACCAGTCCTCTTTTTTAACATACTTTTTGATGGCCTCATAATTTTCTTAATCGATAAAATCAGTGAATATTAAGTTTTTAAAAGAGAATGAAATATACCGTAAAAAATATTCATGAGTTGAGGCATTTGTAAGAGAACGGCTCCTTTTACTAAATACTCAAAATATGAGTCAACTCCCGCTCCGATACCACTTTCAGTTGCGGTCCACTTCCCGTCCTCTACATTAATATGATTACCGACTAAACCGATTTTAGAACGACTTTTATGTAAAGCATTCAATGCTTTTAAAGCTTTGGATTCAAAAATAGGATCTCCAGTGAGTCGGGAGAGAACACAAAATTCGATTATGAAAGTGCCGACCCCTGCAGTACATGTGATGGGGGTTTCATTTTCAGGAACTCCATATTTTAGATTAACGGTTCCGTAAGGCATTCCGGTTTTACTTTCAAACGCTAACAAAATGATTAGTAATCAAATTATTATAATAAACTCAACCTGGTAATAGCCTTCGGGCGGCATCTTCTGCAAGTGCTAGAAGTGGTCCCTTACAGGGCCAGCCCTCAACTGTTTCTAAACCAGCTTTTTGTGAGAGTAAATGCGCTGAAAGTAAGCCTCCGATCACTTTAAATGATTAAATTAATTAAAATATTTAAAACAAATGCATTGAAAGTAAAACCTCTAATATTTGTTTCAAAAACCGAAACATTGATATTAGTGTTGAAGTCCGCCGTTTGCATCACTATTCGGGCAACTCTTCGGAACTCAGAATAATTGCCAAAAACGGCTAAAGTGTCTAAACTATCGATTAATGAGAGAGAGAACTGTCCCCACGTATCCATTCCTTTACACGAAATTGGCTGCAATTCATCATAATTTGAGGCATATTTGAGGTAACTCTCATAGGAGTGATAAAACATTGATATAATTTTCTCTCTGTTAATTAATGATTAATGATCATGGTCATAAAATTTTGTCATTAACAGGAAAATTAGTAAAACATACTTATATTTGTTAATCTCTTGTTTTGTTAGCGGACGGCTTAAGCAAAAACAATTATTTGCATATAAAATAAGAAATACAAATAAATAGTATCCGAATCGTTTTGACAACATTTTATTGAGAAATATTAATAAACAAAATTAAAATCTATTGAATGACTTCTTTATTGTAAACTCTATTAAGTAAAACATTTGTCAAAAGTTTGTCGCCTTTAGAATCATTTAAAATAGAGTTCAGTCAAAATTGTTTCCTCTGACTATAGAGTCGATTGAATGCATTGCATATAATCACAAACGAAAACACAATTAAATATAAAATAATTTTAAAATAAATCACAACTAAATCATAATTAGAGATAATTTAAAGTTTTGTTGACTACACGTCTCATCAAAACATTAAACACATGTCATATCAAAACTCCGCCTAAATTTCATAAATCAATCAATCAGTGCTTGAATTAACAAAAAGTGGGCGTTTGTCTCAAAGCCAGTCTTCATTGAGACCAATATTAACGTAATTTATGTAAAGTGTGCGACCCTTTCCTTTTCCGTTGGTTAAGTGCACACCAAATGTAATGTTTTTGCAATTCTTTGTATAATTTAATTGTTTTGTAATTAAAATATTGTCTTTATTTGAAAAATAGTAAAAAATGGGGAAAATTATGAAACCGGGAAAAGTGGTGCTCGTATTGGCCGGTAAATACGCGGGACGTAAAGCAGTGATTCTTCGAAATCACGACGAGGGCACTAACGACAAGAGTTATGGTCACGCATTAGTCGCTGGAATCGATCGCTACCCCAAACCTATACTCAAGAAAATGGGAAAAAAGAAAAAATCGAAACGAAATAAAATTAAACCTTTCGTTAAAGTGTTTAATTACAACCATTTGATGCCCACGAGGTATGACTCACATACTGTTCGCCGAAACTTATTTGTTGTGATTAAACAGATATTTGGTTGAAATGAATTTCGAGAAATCGATTACTAATAAGGATGTGGTTAAGGATCAGACAAAGAAAAGGAAAGCCCGTCGAGAGATCAGACAAAGATTTGAAGAGCGCTACAAATCCGGCAAAAATCGTTGGTTTTTCACTAAATTAAGATTTTGAATGTATTTTGAGATCATTTTTCAGTAAAATTATTTGTCGATTGAAAACAAATTAACTTAAAATTTATTAATATTTGTGACAAAAGTTCTGTTCTTTAATTATAAACAATTATTCAATTATTAAGAATCGATAGAAGAGGTTAACGATTTTGTTTCTAAATTAACGAAATCTATGATTAATTCGTGAATTTGTGACTTTTCAGTGGATCTCTTTATATTTCTGATGAATTCAGCGAAGGCCGCCCTATAAGTCATTTTAGATGTTTTAGTCTTATAGACATTTAACTCAAACTGAGCCACAATTTTTGTTATTTGGTTCTCATTTAAGTCTATATTTCTATTTATATGTTTTAATTCATTTAAGTGTTGATTCACTTCTTGTTTGAGTTTTTCAAGAAATTGGTTTCTAAGCGTTAGATTCATATCTTTGATCTTTTGATTAGCTGGTTCCAATACATCGGTGGCACTTCTGAAACCCATATTTAATAAGTTGTGAGAAATGCTGTCATTATTTCTATGCCTTCTTTTAAATTCTTGTTTAATAAAATCGTTGAGTTTTATTTGTTTATCGCTTTCATCAATTTTAGTGAAATGTTGCGGCACATCATCTTTGGGTAGACCCCAGTTGTCTTCTTCGGCATTACTTGTATTTGAAATTGTTTTAAGACTTTTATTTAATTGAATGCTTTGGAAGTTTTGAAGACTTCTTTCAACACATTTTGGTTGAGTACAGACATCACAACTTGTTTTACATCCATTTTTAACAATAGAGTCGTCTCCGATAAACTCTGAAAGAAGTATAGAATGTCTGCATTTGTGTCCGCTCTCACAATATTTAACCATTTTTTCGAATCTCTTCATCGCTTCTCGCGATTCATTGTCTGACAATTGCTTTGAAGACGAACTTTGATTTAATTTTTTTTCTGATTCCAGTCTTATAAGATATGAAATCGTATTTCTGTCATCAATTGAATAATATATCCGACACTTTGAAGTCTTGCCGTCGCGTCCGGCTCTTCCCGATTCCTGATAATATCCGGTCAATGATTGGGGAAGATTCCAGTGAACAACAAATCTCACGTTTCCCTTATCGACACCCATTCCAAAGCTAACGGTTGCTATAATACATTTAATGAGTCCCGACATCCACTTTTCCTGACATTCCTTTCTTTGGTGTGCAGTCATACCCGCGTGATATGCTCTCGCTTTGATTCCAAATCTGCTCAAAGAATTTGCAATATCTTCACAAACGGCTCGCGTTCGACAATAAATTATTCCGACGTCTGTATTGTTATTACTCTCCAATGAATTGATTATCATTTTATCTGCTGAACAAAACTTAGAGTTTTTAGTTGTCGGCAGATCTTTGGGACCAATTTCTTGTAAAACGAAATCTTTGAGATCATCGATCGGTTCCTTAAGAATATCTTTAAAAACGATGTCATAAAACAAATTGTGTCTGAAATTAGAGCAAACAAATTGTTTGACGGGTTCTCTAAGTCTTAATAATGAAAAAATGTCTTCGACTACTTTCTGAGAGGCGGTTGCCGTCAATGCCATCCAAACCACTTTAGGATAGCGTTCTTTAATTCGACCCAATTTTAAATAATCGGGTCTGAAGTCATGTCCCCATTGAGAGACACAGTGGGCCTCATCTATGGCTATACGACTCAATTGATTACTTTTGTAGAGATGTTCTAAAATTAAGAAGAAGTTCTGAGTGGCGGCCATTTCGGGAGTTATATAAAGCAATTTAATGGTTGTCTTTTGTGACATTAAATTAGTTCTAATCCTCTTTTGATCGTTTGAAGACAAATGAGAATTAAGTGATTCCGCATTAATCGACAGTTTCTTTAGACTTGAAATTTGATTAGTAATGAGTGCTATGAGTGGCGACACAATTATCGATACTTTATTCATATCACAAACAGCGGGCAATTGATAACAAAGAGATTTTCCGGCGCCGGTCGGCATCGATATAAACACATCTTTTTTGCCGTCAATTATACATTTGATTGCATTCTCTTGAAGTGAAGATCGAAACGAACTGAAACCAAACACTTCTTTTAGCGCTTCCTCTGGAGTTTCAAACGACTCATCCTTTTTATCAGATTCTTGACTACTAATGTCCACAACTTCTAAACATTTGGTCTCACTTTTGGTAATTTCTTTAACGACAGCCACTTCTTTGACATCTAATTTGGTTCTTTTGACAACTCCTTTCGATTCATTAGTCTTCGAACCGATTGATTCAAAGAAGTCTTTAATCGTACGTTTTGTCGACTTTTTTATATCACTTTTATTATAATTCAATGAATTCATCGTTTCTTTCACTTTCGAACAACAAATTACTTAAAATGCGTTTCTATAGAAACCACTCTTTGTTTGTAAATACTGTTTCAGTCAAATGTTTTTTATTGAGAATATTGTGTTCACTTTTAATTCACTTTTAATTCACTTTTAATTTACTTTTAATTCACTTTTTAATCGATTAAAAATTTTATTGAATTTTGTCTGAATTTAATTTATCGGATGATATACACTGACATACAATCAAATTATATGGAATTATATTAAGTGTCACTAAAATAGTTGAACACAATTTTATTTTGAAACAAATTTCGATAAAAGTTGTGAAAAATGCGATCCTTTTTATCACTAAAAGGATTACAAATAAAATTAGGACTAAATTTTCCAAAATTTTATTCAAATTTAAGTGATTTGTCTCCAAAAGTGTTGTCTCAATACGAGAGTGTAATTGGACTCGAAGTTCACTCTCAGATCATTTCAAAGTCAAAATTGTTTTCGAGTTCGGGCACATCCTATTCCAGTCCTCCCAATAGTCAGGTCTCGTATTTTGATAGCGCACTTCCCGGAACTTTACCGGTAGTTAACCGGAAGTGCATTGAATCAACTGTTTTGACCGGACTCTCACTTAACTGTCAAATAGCGAAGAGATCAGAGTTTGATCGAAAGCATTACTTTTATGCTGATATGCCCTCAGGTTATCAAATAACACAACAAAGACATCCATTGGCCACAAATGGATTCATTGAGTTTATAGTCTTTAATGAAAGGGATCCGTCAAAAGCATATCTAAAGCGATCGATACTAAAGCAAATCCAATTGGAACAGGACTCAGGAAAATCACTTCAGGACGACATTCATAACAGAGCTTTAATTGATTTGAATCGATTTGGTGTCGCACTCATGGAGTTTGTCTTTGAACCTGATTTAAGAAGTGGTGACGAAGCCGTGTCTTTAATACAGGAATTAATTTTAATATTGAAAGCAATTAATACGAGTTCGTGTAAAATGGAAGAGGGAGTACTTCGAGTCGACGCTAATATATCCGTCCGTAAACCCAACGAATCGCTTGGAATCAGAACTGAAGTTAAAAATTTGAATTCTTTTCGATTCATTCATTCAGCGATTGATTATGAAATTCGACGACAGATTGCAGTCATCGAAAGCGGTGGTCAAGTTGTGAATGAGACGCGAATGTATGACATGAAACTCAAACAAACAATTCCTATGAGAGATAAAGAAGTGGTTCAGGACTACAGATTTATGCCCGAACCTAATATACCTCCAATTTTTTTATCCGACGATGACTTTAATGGTCAACATTTTATTAAAATTTCAGATATAAAACAACAAATAAGTGATAAACAATTACCGAATCAATTGAGAGAATATCTAATCAAAGAATATAAACTCAGTTTAGGACAAGTTTTTACATTAATGACAGAAAACGGAATGACTCGTATTTTTTGTGAAATCGCAAAACAAAGTCATTATAAAAACTATGACTTTATTTTTAAATTTATTAATAATGAGTTAAAGACTCTTTTGAACGAAAATAAGCAGAACTTTGAAAATTGTTTAATTCATCCAAAACTTATCGCAGATATAATTGATTTATTAGTTTCTCAAACTATATCTTCAGGAATAGGAAATCGTTTATTATTGCTTTACTTACAAAATGAAAAACAAACTCCAAATGAATTAATTGCCAAAAATCAATGGAATTTAATAAAAGACCCAAAAGTTATCGAAGAAATGTGTTTAAAAACTATTGAATCGTATAAAAAAGTTGCGCGAAAGTATGCAAAGACTGGGATAAGACGACCCAATTCTTATCTCATTCAAAATGTTATGAATTTGTCTGACCATAGAATCAATGAAAGCGATGTTTGGCTTCAATACGAAAAACTTCTCAGAAATAATGAGAGCAAACAATAAATTAAATTCAATTATTTCATTAAATATTTATTGTATTCAATAAAATATAATAATTATAAAATATTTTAAAGAAATGACATTTTTCTTAAAATAAATTATTTGTTGAGAAACCCTTACAATCTTACCTTTTCTTCAATAACGTTAACTTTATTCTGAAATTTATAAATCATTTGGAAGACAATTAAATTTATTACTTTTTAAAACATTAAATAAAATTTTAATCACTCATTGATTGTATTTTCATTTTAAACCGAATGAAAAAGAATACGACATTTAATACAAAGTTTTTTAAAAAAGTTGTTCCACTTTTACAATATATTTATTTTCTCGAAAGAAATGTCTGCAAAAGTAACGATAGTTTGAATTCCTTTGATCTGTAAGCGATCGGAGGACACAAAAGCTTTGATGGCTTCACTTTCAGTTTCATAACCAATGAATGCGATCTTGAATTTACTGTTTCGACACTTTTCTATTTTAATGAATACAGCCGTAGGAAAAGTATATGCCATGTCTTCAATAGTTGGACTGTTGCCCACTTGACTCACTTTCAATAAACATGTATTTAGTTGTCTTTCGTCAATCACTTCCTTGTAATTGATTTTCTCGAAATCAGACAAAGTTTGGAGATATCTTTGATTATGAGTTTTAATTAAGTGATTCCAACCACTTCTCCGATTCTCTGTTTTCAAAGTGTTATTCAATTTTTTTCTAACGCTATTAACGACTCGACTCAACATTTTTTTATTAACACAAAAACCAAAATGAGATAAAAGAACGAAAACTTAAACTAAAGCTTTCGAAGGGATTGAAAACATTATTCAATGAATTATTACAAAATCATTGACCGAAAAAGTTTTTGTATTCAAAGCCGGACTTATTATTAAGAATTTAAAATGCATTCAATTTTTAAAATTATAACAAAAAAAGACAAAACAATTTGAATGCTTTTCTTATTCGCTCCAATTAAAAATTCAAACATCATATTTGACCATGCTCAACCATTTCAATGAGGAAGTAACCATTTTTTTAATTTACCAAAAATGACCACAAATTAATATCATTTATATTTTGAAAAATTAATTTTTAATTAACATTTATTAGGTTTTATATATATTTATAGCACTTATATATACACTATATAGTGAAAGTAACAGTTTTTTTAGTTATTTGTAAAACATTTCTCTTTCACTGTTTTTTTAGTAAAAAAAATAATTACCGTAAAGTCTTGTGTATAAGTCGCGACTTATACAAGAAAAAAAAGTGAAATGTGGAAAAAAAATTATCAAATTAAAAAAAATTCTTGTATTTTATTAAAAATTATTTAAAACTTATCAAAAAGACGAATTGAAAATTTTTATTTGACCTGCCACTTATAGACCAGATCGACTTATAACTTAGATTCCAAACTTTTAAATTGCGCGCTTGAACATTTGAAAAATAAAAAGGTATACTCAGATAAAATGCTGAAAAATTTATAATCTAAAGATATTTGTAACGGGAATGGGCTTTAGCTCTTGTAAAATCCAGTCCCAATTACGGTTTTGAGGGTAATATCGATGATTTTCAC
>JAQFZM010001326.1:0-19195 GCA_034695785.1 Galumna obvia | reverse complement strand
AGCAGGGATGGCCATCTTTGGGGGGTATAGCCCAAATACCCCCCTGTGATCGACGGCATACCCCCCCACGTTAAATAAGAGTGAATTGTATGCATAAAAGCAATAAATTACCCATAAACACCTATAAAACTACCTATTTTAGGTTTGGCGGCCATTTTGAAAATATCCTCCTATACCCCCCCTGTCGCGAGAAAAGTAGTCCAAAATAGCAATACCCCCTGTCAAGTTGAACATGGCCATCCCTGGTTGATAGTTCCTATTAAAAGTTTTCATTTAGAGGACAGTTTGTGTGAACTTTAAACAATTTTTTTGTTTATATGACTGATATTTGTCTGAAAGTTTATAACTTATAAATTATAAGCTTTTATTATAATATAAACTAATGAATAACACAATTGATGTCATTTTAATTAATTAATTTAATTAAAGATTAGGTTTTAATGATTAGCATAAAAAGCATTTGAAAATTTCTGATGAGATTTTCAACAATGAAATAGTGGTCAGACCTGACTCATAGTAGATGTGTCGAAGATTGTAAGTGCAAATCTTATTCTTGTTTCCTAATTGATGTCTTGTAAACAGTGTTCGCCAAAAATGAAGCAAATTTATAAGAGGAGCGACACTCGAGGCACAGATTTTGCCGGTTATTGTCGGGTCTCTCAACATAACCAAATGACGACATAATTCAATGGATGGCTTCTCATATAATATATTGAAAGCTATAAAAATTTCAATTATTGGGTTTTACTACAAATCAAATTAACATTTTATGAAATTGTTTTTGATTTAATTGTGAAAAGATTTTAAGAATAAAATGAATTATATTTCACTGAATTTCAATGATTTGTTGTTTTAGATAACATTTTATTTGAAATATTTGGTTCCATTTCTGCAATTATTATAGAAATGACTTACGTTTGGAATAAATTTTTAAAACTTTGAGGAGAGTATTAGCGTCTAATTCTGGGGGAAGTTTTGATACCAATCGAGACAATAGAGTATTTCCATTCTGTAAATAATAAGATTTAATGAATTGCAATCTAAACATAAAATTGAAATATAATGAATGTTATGTTATGTTATGAGACCTGGATTAATTTGTCTGCAATTTTGGGTATTTGTGAGTCGACCGCAAAGATTATGTTATCGTCATTGACTTCCCAAATATGAGTGGTTTCGTCAGTGAAAAGTCTGAGCAAGAATTTAGTCTCTAAGTGTGGTTTTTCAATACTCGGAACGATAATAAAATCTCCCGGCGGTAAAGTGAAGAATGTGACCGATTCTCGAGAAGCGGTGAAATCAGTTATATCGAGCGGTGCGTTATTTGCCAGAAATTGATGCGTAAGTCTTATAGTATTGGGCGGCACTTCATATATACAAAATCCGATATTTTTTAATTGAAAGTCCTGTAACTCATTATTTGTTGAATAAAATTGAGTGACGGATACGACGACATGAAGTTTATTTGAACCGCTTATCGGTATATGTATTCTGAACTGAGGGTTTGTCACAAATGTTTCTTTATGGGAAGGACTGCCCCCAGCATTAAAACCTTTCCTCCATTTCCTTCGAGCCAATACAGCTCTCCTAAAAATATAATCCAGTAAATATTGAGTTAAAAAATAATAATCATACCAAGGTCGTTTGTGGTGAAGACTCATTTCCTGATAAAAGATTTATTAGTTTTAATGTTTTATTAAATCGAAAATTGTTTTAATTTTAAAAAATAAGTCAAAGAATTTATTTGTTAGTAATCATTAAAAATAACAAAAGGATATTGAATTGAATAAAGACCTGCAGCCAATCATCCGGTCCAATATGAATGAGGTCGAGATGTGTGAAATTATTGAGTAAGTCTTCAAAAGATATCCAGAATTCGCCCTCATTTCTGCATCTAATTGTGAGCTCTTCTCTGTCTCTGTCGTTGAGGTGATCCCATTCAAATGACCTCTCACTCCACGCTAACAAATATAACAAATATATTATAAATAGTTTTCATTTGTTTAATAAATTTGAGATAATATTATGAAATGAAAAAAGAATTGAGTTTTAATTGAGTTTACTCTTTGATTATAGACTTAATTAATTAATAGATTGAGAGTTACCTCCACTCCACTCTCCTTTCCCACAAACATTTTTAAGTCTAATGAGTTGAACTTCAATGGATCCGCTGTGCACTGAATCGTTTCCATTGTAGCCAAAGAAAGGGAAATGAGTCGACGAATAGATATAATTATTGTTTGAAATCGTTTGAATGTCATCAAAGGCTGTCGTCCGAACGCGAGTCAATCCAGTTATGAGGTATGACTGACGAGAAAAGAGTCCATTTCTGAGACGCTGTGACTTATTCTGATAATTATTCTCATTAGAGTTGATATCATTGACAGAAACAGAAAGAAGTGTCGAACGCGGAACCGCTGATGTAATCATTTGATGGATGATATGTGAGTCGTGATTAGCTATTGTGAAGCTCTGCATTCGTTTTCAAATGTAATTAAATCTTAAAAATCTTTATTCATTAAATTAGAATACCTGAGCTATTCCTCCCGTCAGGTCTTGTGTTGTTTGTGCAGTGAAACAATGTCTGTGATTAAACTCAAATTAATAAAACCATTAGTTATAGTCTAATGAGACCATACCTGAGATAGTATTCATAACTACCGTAAAGTTTTGCGTACGCTTTCTCTAAGAGTGGGGCCCAGAATTCAGAGGGATCTGAACATTGCATATACATAAGTCGACCTTTAAATGTGGGCAGTCTATCATCTATTATATAATTGAAATTCAATTTAAGTTTATATCTTTTTTTATATAAATGAATCAAAATTACAAATTATTTCCCGAATGCCTTCAATTTAATACAATACCAATTCGTGAAATACTTGTAAGAAATGTCAATCAATTTCAATAAATTACTGGTTCTAAACACTTTTGATCGCATATATTGATTAAATTTATATAAAAACTATTTTTGAAGGCTTTCTAACAATTGTGAGATCAAAAGATGAATCAAATGATTAAATATTAAAAAGAAATTATTTAAGAAACGAAAGTCAAGTCATGACTTTAAATGTTTTGATCTTTTTGTTGGAAACACTTATAATGATATTTAAATAAAGAAATTCAGAGAAATTATAATTAATTACAAAATAAAAGAAATAAACAAATATTTGAAAACATACCGATCACTACTTCGAGCCACTCTCCAAACTTCCAGAAGCGAAACCTCCAAATCCCGGTATAAGAGGCAGAACTGAAGTTTTGCAGAGGATTTACAACCCGATCAAATAGTTTTGGTGTGGAATATATAATACTAATCGCGTGATAAAGTGCTTGATTACATCCAAATAGATTTGAACCGTCGCCTAATTCTACGTCAAAGTTTCGGTTTGAGTTATAATCTGTAATATATTTGGGTCGGGACACCAACTGGAAGGGACGCATCCATACTATAGATGATGACATTTTGCTTATATGAGAGGACTCTCTTTTGCCAAATAATGCTCTATTGCTCGGAGGGAACTGTGGGTCTGTCCAATCATTCATTAATTATTGATGCAATCGATTAATAATATAATTAAATAATATGAGTATTACCTTCAAAGAGGACTCCTCTCTCTTTACATATTCGCCACAAATTATTAAAATTTGTTGCGTTTGGAAAGTCATTAGTGTTTGAAATGTTTGAGGCAGTAATTTGTGAACTACAGTAGTATTGATGTGAATTAAGTTCATTTCCATTCGCCAATGGATTCACTTTTCTTCGTCTATTCATATAAAGATGTGATCCGTAGTTTTCAGGGGGAATACCATTATATATCTGGTATTTATCACCAGTTCTTACACTTTCTAAACCCATTTCTTTTGAGTTGAGAATATTGAGGGCATCGAACGCATTGTTAGACAACGGTTTACACACTTTTTGGTCGACTCTTTTTCATAAAGAAATAATTCCTTCAATTAGTTTGAATAATGACTTTTTTTAGAATTTTTTGATTAAAAATAAGTTTTTTTGGCGAAACACAAAACAAACAGAAGTTAAATCATAAAATTTGGTTATGGCTAATTATGAGTATGGTGATTTAACGTACAAAAGTCAGTAAAATATTAAAAGAAGCAAAAGTTTTAGAAATGAATTTTAAAATATGTAATTCTTTAGTATATCCCTAAAAGAGTACATTAAAGTAAACTATAATCCAAAAGTTGATGAAAAGTTGCGGATCTTCCGTATAGTAATGATCAGAGTCTTTATTATTGCGTGTTTTCAATATTATTATCTAAAATAAGTTACATAAAAGTATTTCCAAATGTATTAATCGACAGTAAATGTATTTTTGCAAAAGAAATAAAGTTAGTTCACAATAGAGCACTGTTGCCATAAAAGTTGCCCTGAGCGCAGTTCGGTAACCTCTGGCACAGCCATGAGGTTATTCAATAAAACGAAATTCATAGATGAAATGAAATGTTAATCGGATCATATAATTGATGGAATTCTTATTGTCTTATAATTTTAAAATCATTTATTCATTTATTTATTTAATAATTCAATGTTTGAAATATTTGAAACATCTATTGTTATGATAGTTTCAAGTTTAAGCGAGCACATTCCTTATATTCTGTAATACTAGTATATATTATATTTCCTTTTTTTGAAAATGTGAAAAACTTAATCGATAAGTTTTAAGTAAATTTGATACTTATTCAATTTAATAATAATTATAAATTGACTTAAGTTAAACAATAATTATTTATTAACCATTAGAGTAATTAATAATTGCTTTTTTACTATAAAAGCGCTAAAAATTGAATACAAACACTTTTTTGGACATTTATTTTCAATTGCAATCATCCATTAATGACATATTTTTGATTAGTTTTTTATCTCTTTTTAAAATCTTTGGTTTAGATTAGATTAACTAAATTTATAATCACATAAAATGTTCACTCATTTAAAACAATATTTGACTGTTTGTAAATCAAGTGATGTGAGTCCATGAGAACTGTCTAAATGCCTATTTAGATGAAAAACTATGAGGTGGCAATTAATGTTGAAAATGAAAATGCCCTAGGCTACATGAAATGAAACGCTACAATTGTCATAACTTATTATAAGTCAAAAAAATAGAAATCTTTTTAAATGAAACTTAGAATTGAAAATTTCACTAAAAATTAAATGAAAACTTTTGTAAAATTATTGATAAATTGTTGAATAACTTTATATTTGATTTAAATACTTCTCTTTAAAAGAACAAAAATCTAAGATTTGTATCAATTGATTCAATTAATATAAGAAAATGCAAATAATTTTACATTTGATTAATAATGAAATTTTGCGTTTAATAAACTGATATCTGATATGATATTAGGGTTAAATTGTTTTTAGTTATTTAACTTTAAATGAATAAATTCATGAATAGCTGAGAGACAAATTCTTGAGACAATTCAACGCTAAATGTCTTATCAATTATCAAAATATAATTATATCGATCTTTAATTCAATACAAAAACATTTAAAATTGAAAAATAAAATGAATAATGAATTTTATTGCAATTTCGCGATTGCAAACAAAACGTGCTTGTTATGTTTGGCTTTAATCACGAACCCAATTATCCCATTAATTATTTTTATTTATTTGTGAGTTTTAATTCAAACAAATGAAATAAAACTTTTCATTTGTTATATTCTCTTATATTATAACAAATGAAACGAAGAAAATCATTAAATTGTGAATAATATGAATAAACGTAAAAATAAAATCAAATGAAATGTTTTCCTCATTTGATTTTTTTTAAAAACTTTTGAGGAATAAAAAGGGATTTCCGTTGTTTACGAAAACTTCTATTTTGAAACCCAATTGAATGAAATGTTTAAATATTTGAAAAACAATTGAAAGATCTGTTTCTCATTACCTTTCAGTGTTGGGTCGAAGTTAAAGATAACGATTACTTTTGTCCAAAGTTTGATGTTTTGCTACTCTTATGAATGCAAACTTCACGCCCCAACTCAGCCCTTAATAATGATTTTCTTTGTCTGACGTACTCTCACAGGTAGTGAACTTGTAATTGATTCGTAAGAAAAAAAGATCAAACCATCAAACTCTTCATATTTTCAATATATCGTTACTTCAATCAAATACATATCCATTAGAAATGCCTAACATTTTTTTAACGCAGAATTTTATAAAATGACTGTTTTTCCAAATCATGCATAAAATCTTAAGAAAAAATCAAATTTTGTGAACGAATGAAGTGTTCATCAATTGTCTGAAAGTTCGCCAAAGTTTTGATTTTGAAGTTTTGGGTGAAGTTTGGAATATCCAGAAGTGAAATATGAGGAAACATGAATTCATTGTCGATTACGCCCACGAATACATGAAATTAGTTTTTATTGTCGTAAATACTTTTATTTTATTAGGACTCGCATCAACTCGTGTGGTCTAACGCACACCTGTCTCACTATTTATTGACTTTTTTGATCTTCTTCTCAATATTATGAACTTAAACAATAAAATTAATTTTTGCAGTCATTTATACAAAAAGATATAACACTTTTGAATGCATTTTAAATCATTTCTTTTAATTGAATTCAATGGATATCAATATTATATTAAGGGTTTTAATAATGGTTTTACAAAATAAAATATTATCGATAACATTGACATCTTTACTAATTTAAACTTTAAAGCGAACCTATTTTGTAAATTTTCTAAATATTTGTGCCATAAATTTGTGAGAAATGATATTTCGTGGTTTGAATATAATATTTTCTATTATTTATAGAAATTTTTTTTAAATAGATTTGCTAGATAACCTTCATTTAAATACACAAACAGTTAATCGAAATTACAAATTTTGGCAAATTATGCTAGTTGATGCCATAAGTATCTAATTAGAAACCTACAAATTAACTAAACTCGATTAGCAATCCTTTCAAATGATGATAATATTGGGTTAATTAAGTTTACTTTATTCTAAACCATTCATTTAATTTCAATTTTAATATATTTTAGTAATTAAGAGCTTTTTATTTATAAAGAATTCTATTTTGAAAAAAATTTGAATCATTTATTTCTTTATAATAGAATAATTCAATTATTGTCTCATTTGAAACTTGAAAACAGTCTTTGATTAGACTTATATCAAATGTTCATTTGAGTAATTAAAAGAAGAATTTTTTTTCAATTATACATTTGATATATACAATTATACATGTATAATCAATACAACAGATTCTAATTATTAAACTTTTATAATATTTATATAATTTATATATATTGCAAATTAGAGACACAGTATTATAAATTATAAAATAAAAATTTATAATTATGTCTTTATTTAAGAGTCTTAAACTCTAACAATCATTTGTCTTATTGAGTGTAGCAGTCATTGTTGCTACTGACCAGTGCTACTGACCAGTGCTACTCTTTTATTTGGGTTCACTAATATAAGATTTTAACCCGATTTTTAACCCTTAAAACCCATTGTGGAATTAAATATTATAAGGTTTTAATATTTTAATAGTTTAATATCAAAATTTCATTTCAAGTTCAGACACTCTAATTGTAAGAATGTTTTACTGATTATATGAATTACTTTATATAAACTTTTAACGGAAATACTGAGAATTAAAACCTTAAAAAGCAAATTATATATTAGAAATCATTTGCATATTATTTGTAAAAACTATAAATCAATAATAATAAAAGAGTTACAACATTTTCTTATAAACCATTTAAATACGATATAAGAATAGCTTCACTTCATTCTAATTAAGTTCTTTAAACTTTTAAAGTTAATAGAGTTAACTGAGTTTTAAAAGCTAAACATTAAACTCAATTAAAGACTATACTGGAAGTTCAAATAAATGGTAATAGATGCAAATTGTAAGCATTATCATAAAAGTTTTGTGAGAATATTTCAAATTTAAACCAATGATTAAAATATTGTTAATAAATACCTTTTAAACGATGATTAGAGTTGTGACCATTTTATAGATTTGAAGAAATGCAATGAAACTCAATTTTAGTAGAATTTAATTAAGAATTAGACAAATGTATAATATTTTGAGAAGAAATCAAAAGATATTCATTGAATCAAATCAATGTTTTGTCGACGGATTTGTTTTAAAGTTTATGCATCGCTTCTGAGGCGAACACTGACTGAAACGCTTTCTTAGAGAGCGCTCAACGGAGTCATTGAGTTATTCAAGTTTTGCTTCCGTTGCTCTCGACTTCTAATGTCTTCTGTTAGCGAGTGTTGGGTAGAGTCGGATAGTGTTAGTGTTGGGCACAACTCTATTCGATGCTTTCACTCGTTTGGCCGACTTTTGCAATGCTTGAGAAACGTCTGCAAACAAAACATAATTTTGTGATAAACTTTTTTGCCTCAAAAGCTTTAATTCATATTTCGTACAAAAACTAACAAAATCTCATAAAAACAAACAATAATGAGATAATGATTTGCAAATCCGAAGAGATTGTCATTAGATGGCCATAACAACTGTTTAACATTTGCAGACAATCATTCTTTTCAATTATACATTCGGTGACCACTTTTTATCATTTATTAACAAAATTATAATATTTATGACAACTAACTGTTCCGAAACAATGATTTACAGTTTATTAAAAAGCAGTTCTCAGTTCTCTTAAGTTATTTGTGATTCAAAATCCAATTATAATAATAAAAAAGTTATAAAAAGTATGGTATGAAATGAGGGATTAAAACAACACTTGAGTTCTTTTGATTGATTTGAAAGAGTCTACGAAAGATAAAATTATTCCTAATATTTATTGATTCAAAACTTTGATTTTATTAAATGATTTAATATTCAAATCAAAGTTCAAAATTTAGGGAAAGAATTAGTGGCAATAATTTAAGAATTTTCAATGGATTTACCGAATTGTCTGTTGGAGAGGCGATGAACTTGAAATGAGTAGACATTACTCGAGAGTGGCATAAAAAATGCGAATTCAAATAACCGGATGAGAGCACAGATGGATGAAAGGGTTCTTTATATCGAGTTTATTACAATACTTGAGTCTCAATGCGAAACATACTATTCTTTCCGCCAAACACTGAATTATTATTTGAAAGTCATTTGAGACACAGAAAAAAGTATTAAAGCGTTAATGAAATCGAAAATAACTCATTCCTCTGAAAAACTAATTTTTCAAAACATCGGTTCTTAAAGTGTTTTATTTTCGTGAGAAAAATAGTTTTACACATTTTTGTTATATTTATTATTTAAATATAGTCTATAAAATAGAATTGATGGCAATACCCCTCATCTTTTTTATCAATGATTAGAAAAATCTAAAATTATTTTATATATTATCCAATACATTAGAGATTACATTAAAAGATAAATGTAAATGGTACAGTTAGTCCTCCATATAACCAGATGGTTGGTGCCACCAAAATGATCTGGTTAAATCGAAATCTGGTTATATCGGGAACATTTAGCATTGCGAGTATCATAAGAGCATAACTTAATCGGTTAAATTATGTCTGGTTATATCGAGTTTCTGGTTAAATCGAAACATGATAAATGGGGGACAGACTGTATATACATGTATTGTCTATAAATGTTTTGGTTAAAATAACCAAGTTTATTGATTTTAGAAAATTTCATTTAGAAATTCAATATTATCACCTTCAGTACTCTATAAGTTATAATACTATTTATGTCAAACAAAAAATGTAGTGATTTTGGTTTTACTTTCATATCTTGTTTTAAAATTTTCTATTTTTGCGTTAAGATTAAATAATACTTAAAATATCTTTTAATAGTATTGTGTGAATAACTTTCGAATGAAAAAAATGTGATTTTCTCAGAAAATTCAATTTAGTGAAGGAAATACTAATGAAATATCAATTTAGACGTTCATTAAATTTTGTGGATTTGAAAATTAGAAAAAAAACTAAAGAAAATTCACTTATTTTCACTTTTTGGAGCTAAAAAGCGCTTATTTTCATTTCTTCTTAAAAATGATTTATAAGGAAATAATAACTAAACCTCAGAAAAGAAAACGTCAAATAAATAAATTCATTTATTCGTAATAAGTTTTGAAAAAGAAATTAATTTCGGAGAAAATTATTCTCCAAATTATTCTATGATTTGAAAACTACTTAAAATTTAACAAATTTTCGTTTTTATTATATAATTATAAACGAAATCTAAATGAAAATCATTTAATATTATTATAAATTCTGTTTATTTCTTCTAAATCTTCCAATTCCTCCATTGCATTGACAACAATTTGTAGGCTTTCTTCGGGTAAATCAATTGTCTGGAAAGGAATCAATTCTATTCCGCTTTCAATTACTTCTATTTCTGTGTTTTCTTCGATATATTTTCTGGTTTTGTGACAATTTTGTATTTCTGTTACAAATAGTAAAACAGAGTCGTCATCAGGACTAGGCTTTACTTCTTCAGCATCAGCTTCGATGGCAATTTCTTCAGCGGTTTCCAAATCAATTTCTTTTCCATTTTTGTCTTTGTTTTTGACGCGAACCACTCCTTTCTCTTCAAAAGCATAGTTAGCCCTTCCGTCTTCAGCGAAGGCAAATCCCTTATATTTTTTGAGAACAGTTCTGACAACAAATCTAAGATTTGATTTATTTTCTGCCTCCGCGTCCAAAACAAATAGACTTCCGTTTGGACCCAATATTTCCATTTTTAAGGGAACGGTTCGTCTCTCCATAAATCTTTTGATACACTTATCGATAGTAGTGTTCGACACATTAGCTTTTCTGCACATTTCCATTACATCTCCGAATTCTTTGTTGATTTTAGGATCAGTTCCGCCAACATTTCTTAAGGCTAGTCTTAATTTACACATTAGTTTATTAATAACTCGAGACTTTTCCGCGTCTTTTGATAGTTTTGTGTGTTTTATGTTTTGCCATTTTGAGTGTCCGGCACTTCTCCACCAATCCTTAACTAATGGTTGTAAATGTCGACCGCATATCATCTCATTTTGCAATTTATTAATTGAATGTTTATTATATGAATAAACGGTTGAAAAATAACTTTTATTTAAAATTTTATTCATTTTTGTTTATTAACTTAAGTAAATCACTACAAAACATGTGAAGTATTTTGGGATCCATTCATTAATTCCGTTACAAAACAGAGGAGACAAACATAATATGGGAAAATTATCAAACAAACAAATGTGATTTGACCTTGCTCTTTTACATATTATATTTAGATATAGAAATAAACTGTTAATCAATTAAATGATTGACAAATTTGAGACATTCCTCGGATTTAAGTTAATTAAAGAAGTAATGAATACATCATTTATGAGATAATTATTTTTATTAATATTTGGTGTTTGGAGTTGTTTATAGTCACGTCTTTTAAGTTATCGGAAAAACCGTTTTTAGTGTTTTATTTGTTTACAATTAATTATAATTCATTTATTAATTTGTTTTGCAATTATTTACTGAATTAAAGTATGAGTGAAGGGGAGGCCACCGGTGACCAGTCCTGGAGGACTAATTTGTTGCGACAAAATGTCAGAAACAAAATGTAATTTAAATTTACTTAAATTTTAATTCATTTAAAATTAATTTTATTTTTTGACGTTTCAGTGAAGAAGCGATTCGTATATCAGGAAATCCGACCTCAAAATCAGTGGCAGAAATGGAGAACCATATCTTCACAAAAGCCAGAACTAAGGTCTGATCACTATTTCTTTGTTATTGACTCAAATCAATGTATACCTTCTATTATAGGAGGAATATCTTTCTTTTGTGGCCCGACTTATACTACACGTGAAGGAAATGAGTGAGTCTTTGCTTTTCTCTTAATTTTTTGTTTTTCAATATTTTTGTTTAAACCAAATGTTTTATTTGTACCACAAATGTGTTATTCGCCGGTCTTTTGGGTCACATGTAGTCTGTCTTCTCTTCCATTATCTTTGATATTATGCCTAAAGTCGTAAACTTTAGCATTAAATCGATTACATGAAAGGGAAGGCAACGATCGAAAGGATCGAACGGATAGTAAGGATAGTAGGGATAGAGTCAGTGCACACGCGTTACCCAAACACTAAATTAGAATATAATGTAATCCATTCTCTGATAACAATTCGGAAAAATCGATAGAAATGTCGCTAAACTCTGAGTGACTCAACCCATGACTTAATTGCAATCATTTGTTAATATTATATTTGATTGCAATTAAATTAACGAAATTTCCAATACTTTCAATATTTTTTGTTTATTTGTTTCAAATTTTTCCTTAAATTCTTTTTTTAATATAAAAAAAGAATAACTATTGTTATGATCGCAACAAATATGTATTGAATAGATTTAAATGAAAAGATTTTCCACATTTAAGTAATGTTTCATAATATGATGAATTCAATTATTTCATATTATAATGAATTCTTCGTTTGAAATAATTTTTATATTTTATTTATTCAATAAAATAGACTCTAAGAAACAGCAGTCGACAGGAATGCAACAAATCGTTGGTCAAAACCCCACAATTATTGGACAACAGGTCTCACAACAGGTATTTTATATTTTTGTTACAATTATTTTGCGCTAAATTTTGTTTTCATTTGAATTATAACTATTCTGTGCTTTGAATTTTGAAAATTGAATTCTAAATATTAGGAATCGGATCCTATGAGTGCTCTTCAAAATATGGCCGGACCTCAGACTATGAATGATATGTCGAATAGCAGTGGATTAAATATTGCGGTCACTAATATCTCAAACGATCAGTTGATGAACAATAATCAGTCACCGATGATGACTAATATGCCTCAAATGCAAAATATGACCACAAATATGACCACAAATCCGATGACAATGAATGCCAACAGAAGTAAGTTTTGTCTTTAATCAGCAATATTTTAATGTCACCAAAATTATATTAGAAGAAGAGGTAAACCAATTATTTTATACTTTTAAAGAACAGAATTTTCAAAACAGTTCTTTGGATCAAACATCGAGTTTTGATTGTAAGAAGTATTGATACAAATAAGTTTTGAATTACTATAAATAGCATTCAATACAAAGAAAAAGTTAAACTTTTAAATATTCAAAACAATTAGAAAATATAGAGAAAAAAAAAAGTAAAGAATAAGAAATCGTTTGTTTAAAACTTTAAGCCAAAAGTTTGCATAACAAAAGTAATGGCATTACTTTTGACAATTGCTCTTTAAAACCTTTTCTGATATAATCGGAGATTAGATTATTTTTTATTCTTTGTTTACTATTTATAATTCATTTCATAACAATTCCCGGAATATTTATTCAAAAGTAAAAAAACAATTAATTAAAATTTTATTATTAAAAGTGATGACACAACAAATGATGGTAAACAGTAATAACCCTCGTCCTCAACAAGTGTTATCTTCAAGTCTTCAAGCACAATTGCAAAGACTACGACAACCCAATCCTAATATCAATGTTAGTCTCAGAAGAACTAAATTTAGTATTTTTTGTCATTAATTGAATTTAAAATTTGTTATCAGATGTCGGGTCAGATATCTGTTGCGGACACAAAATTCTTTGAGGGACAACAGATGACACAAATGGGGAACACTATTCCTGTAAATCAGTCTCAATTCAAAGGGAACGCAATGAGTGGACAACAATTTCAGTTGAATCAAAACCAGAATATGATAATTGGAAATCAGAATCAATCGATTCCTAATATGCAGTCGACACCAATAAACCCTCCCACTCCCCAAATGATGCCCTCTCCTTCTGGTTATGCTGCTAGTCCTTCACCAATGATGCACTCACCTCATAATAGTTTGATTCGTCCATCGGGTTCAATGGGCGCCCCTTCACCTCAAAACATATCACTGAATACTCCGGGTATTTTCAAATCTAAATTCTTTTTAATATTTATTTTTATATTCAAATGAATACTAAATGTTAACGATTTGTGTTCAGCCAATATAATGATTGCATCGCCCGGTTCTGTGGGTGTTGGCGGTCGACCAGAAGAACAAATATATCTCGAAAAACTAAAAAATCTTCAGAAGTACGTCGAACCGGTCCGTAAAATGATTGATCGCATAGATCAGGACCAAAGGTATGAGTTATTACATAATCTTTTATCTCTTAATATATTTTAGTAGATATTCTGTCGATAAAAAGAAAGAATTGGATAAAATGAAGAATCTTCTCAGTATTTTGACTGATCCATCGCGAAGATGTCCGATGACTACACTTGAAAAGTGCGAACAATTCCTCGAAAAAATGGACTTCAAAATGATTAAAGTATTTCTTTTTATTTAAATTATTTGTAAATTTTATTGTTTATAATTTAGTCGGAACCAAATGTGGTGCCCATCACAGCCCCTCCAATCGTCTCTCATCCCATTCCTAAAATACAAGATGTTTGTCAACCATTACTGGAAGCGATAACGGCTCACATAAAAAAGCCATTATTTAATCACACTCTTCAGCGAACATTTGGTCCGGCCGTTGCAGCCCTTACTCATAATCCATACAAACAATTAAGTCCTCCGAGTCTTAAACGAAAATTTGAAGACGAGTGCGAAGTGTCAGAAGTACTTCAGGGAGAAATCGCTCGTCTCGACCCTCGATTTAAAGTGCAATTGGATCCGTTACAACACTTTGGCTCTAAAACTATTCATTTAATTTGTAAATTGGGTTCGTTTTATCTCTTTATTACTTCTAAAAAAGACTAAACTCTTGTTTTTAAGACGATAAGGATCTTCCGTGTGTTCCACCCATTTCTATTCAAGTGTCGGATTCATACCCCGAAAACCCCCCGCAATGCAGTACTGATGCACTCGAATATAGTGCCTCAACATTTTTCGAAGACATTCAAAATAAATTTGACTCAAATCTCGCAAAATTACCACAACATTTCTCAGTCACATCTCTTCTTAATAGTTGGGTAATTGATTTGAATTGGTTTGAGATCAAATCTAAACCTTTTTCTTATTCATAATAGGAGTTAAGTGTTCGTCAGGCGGTCTCCTCAGCACTCGATCCGATCGGCGCTTAATTTAAATATGTTTTCATTGTTTTGGTTTAAAATTGAATCGTTTTTAAATTTAGATGAAATTTGATTGTATTTGTCTTTCATTTTGTCGATTATTTATTTGTAAACATAAATCTCTTAAATATTTATGAGAAAAAAAACTAAAAATTCATTATTTAAGTCTATGTTTTATCTTAAATATATTTTGTTGGATAAAATTTCTGATCAAAGACTCAAATTATATAATATAATAACCAAGGGTGTGATTATAATGAAAAGGCATTAACTAATTTTGATTTTGTTTAAACTTTAACTCAAACTAAAAGAATGAATCATTTAATTGTCTTAATCTATGAATCATTAAATAAAAAACTTAATGTCTGATCAAATCTTAATAACTCGATTGGCTTTTAGTCAAAACAATGTTTTTCACATTAATAGTGATTCGGCTCTACTTATCGCTAATATTTTAGTCACTTTTGGCAAAATAGCACTTTTGGAGTGCTTTGAATTTTCATTTTGAAATACTGGTAGATAACAAGTAAGTATAGTTCATTTGAAAATTATAGCCAATAATCATTTATATATTTAATTTCACCTTTCCAATATATTGTATCATGGTCATTTCCAGGGCCTGTCAGTTGCTATGGATATTGGTTTCCATAACATATTTAGGGAAAAGCAAAATAAAGCAGAGAAAAGAGGGTAAGCAGTGAGATAACTCCGCCTTCTGACAGGCCATGGTCATTTCTATTATAAAGAAAAAGTACTGATCAGTGGATATGATTAACAAATATTAAATTTGAAACATTTGTTACAATTAAATGACAATAAATTCTAATTTTCTACATTATTTCTGAGTATACTTTTTACTTGCTTAAATGTTCAAGGATATATTTTGAAAATTCTTATACTAATATTCAAGGAATTAAAAAATATTTTCTGAAATGAAAATCAAATAAAATATATAAAAGACGACTAAAATCTTTATTTTGATTCACTTTTTTTAGTTCAAAATTAAAATTTATTTAAAGAAAATCTAATTTTATAATTAAGAATAAAAAGCAGGGATGGTTAAAAGGGGGGGGGGGGTATTTCGGAATACCCCCCTACGAGGCCAAAATTTGAAAATACCCCCCTACGAGTTTGGGACCCTTAACATTAGCGTCTATGGACAGATACTAGATATGTTGGGACTTTTTTGGTCTAGGGGGGTATTTTGCCAAAATACCCCCCTAGGATTCAGTCCTTTAGCCATCCCTGCATAAATGTTTATAATTTCAAAGTTTTAAAGTTAATAAGATTTGTTCGAAACTCAAGTCTTATCTTTAGTCAAATTATATATAGACTTATAAAAAAAGTGGACATAAATTTGTTTATAAATTAAGGCTAAAGTTTCTGAAATATCAATGAATTGCAAATATTTGAATAATTTGTACTAGAGCAAATAGAATTTAGTTTTCGTTCAAAATTTATATAATCATCAAATGGAGAGAAATATTCTCTTCTGTCGAACGTTTTGATAGATTTTTTGAGGGCATAAATAAATTGTTAATTAAGTTTTGTTTAAACATTAGTTCATTTCTTTTGAAGCATAAAAACATTGATTAGTCTAATGACCGAAAACTCAAATCAACCAAATAATAGAAATACGGGTTTTATTCTGAAGCAAATAAAGTGCGAAAAATAAATATTCTTTACCTCAGAAACGAAGGCATGATTTGAAAGTTTAGTGATCATTATATCACAGTTTCTCCAAACAAATACATTATATTCTCTACTATTCTGTACTATTCGGTGAGTTTTCGGTTTAATTCATTAAATGGACTTTAATTCAATTGTTTCAATATATTGAGTCAAATATCTGGACTCAAATAAACCATTTGTTTATTTTTCAATTTATTTTATATAAATTTGATTTTAAAGTTATTTCGATAAAAAGTTTTTTTTTAATAATTTAATTCAATTTAATTTATTGAAACTAAAAGTATAAATTTATTTTAAATAAATTTTTAAAATGAAAAACTAAATTTCAAGCGATTTAATGTTTATTCATCAAAGAAATCATTTAAGTTATTAATAAAAAAAATTAATAAAATGACGAAAAAGTGAACAAAAGCAACAAAATTCTTGATTTCTTCAAACTCTTATAAATAGATTTGAACCTATGGTTACTTAACTCTATAGAACATACCATACAGTCATTTGTCAAAGAGGTAACTCATTTCATTAATAAGTTTCGATTAAAATATTTAAACAAAAATAAAAGAGGGCTTTGAATTTGAGGGCTCCCCAGAGGTCGTACCCCAAATACTAAAGTGATCTCTTTAAAACCCATAAAAGCTATTTTAAAAGTTCAAAAACATCCTGGTTATTGTTTCAAAATTAATACACTCGACCATCAAGTTTTTTGAATTTAGCAATTCAGACCTTTTAGGTTTGTTAATAAAACTTGGTATATTTTTAACTAGGTATGGCAAATAGAGGATTACTCCGGAAATAGTTCAAAATTGATCTTTCTTTAAGCTATAAATACCGATTTTATGTAACAGAGTTTCAATGAAAAGATACTCATTCGCCAAAAATAATAACCAATCAATTCTATGCATCATAAGCTTTCTAAAGAGACCAAGATCACTTAAATACGTCACTTTCTAAATTGATTATCTCTTTCTAAGCCCTATAAAATCGAAACCATATTCTCTGAGTTAAATGAAATAATTTTTTTTCAATAAAAGTCAGATTTTGTTAATAAAAGTATTATATCGAGGAATAGGCAAATATTATGCAGATCTTTATGAAACTTTATTAAATCTTACTTGATAATAAATACTTTTGCATTATTTTGATCTTTTAAGAGCTTTCTTTTTATTAAAATGTTGTATAAATAACCATGGTTGATTTTAAATAGATATTAATCGCCTGAAAGGATGTTTAATGTCTAAAGTTTGTCTAAAGATTATACCGTTTTGGTGGTCATCACTACAAATTCATTTATGAATTATTACTTATTGAATATATTAACATGTTTCTTTTATAAGCCTTTCTGCATAATATATGAGTCATATAATATGACCTATTCCTGATTATATCATATAATTTATTGCAGTTCAAGTTTTTTACTATCCTTTGAATTTTTATTCTTAAAAACCAAAATTTCCAAGTTCATTTAAAAATTACAAAAATTACCTTTTAATAATCATTTTCACATTAAATAAACATTATTTAACATTTCATATACATTAATTCATGGTCAATTCATTATTATACTACATAATATTAAATGCAGAGACTGTTCTTACATATTTTATATAAATATAAGTACTGACCACTGAATATGATTAACGTATTTAATATTGGAAACACTTTTCGTTTAATCTTTAATTAGGATTTAAAACATCTCATCGACGATAAACTTTAAAGACATTCATTAGAATCAGAAAATATTAACATTTTATTTATAAATCAATTTTGAAATTTTCAAACATTAGATAAATTATAATAAATTAGTTGATAGGGTAACAATTTTTCGGACCTATAGGACCTTATCTAAGTTTATTTGTTTATCTTACCTGATCGCAAGTAGTAATTTACCTGAGCTAATAAAAAATTCACGATATTTTAGACTTTATTGAGCTCTAATCAAAACTTTAGAGTTAAAATTGTATAAAATAAATCGTTGAACCATTTAATTAAGTACCTATCTTATTTTTGACCTATCTTAGCAGTTGACATTATATTCTTAATTTCCTCTTTACTTAATTAGATCGATCATTGACTGTAATTTTATTTAAAAAATGAATTGTAATCAAGGTTTTGACACATATTTGTGCCATTATTTATATACAGTGTGACCTCTTTATAATGAACGGGTCGGGACCAAATTTTTGTTCGTTAAAACAAAGTATTCTTTATAAAAAGTTCAATTTCTATAGTAAATGTGTATTTAGTTCCTAAAAATACCTTCGTTATAACAGGGTATTCGTTATATCGAGGTTCGTTATAAAGAGGTTAAACTGTATTTGATTTGTTCTCCCTTTCGATCTAAAAAGATGAAGTAAGAAGAGATTTAGTCCTATTTCTGGTGAATTTACTTCTAATATTTGAAACTTATATTAATAATATTTAACCGATAACTGATCATAGCGAGACTATGACCAAGCTCATTGTTGAGCTCTAAACCAATTAGAAATCAGAATTTTAAAA